>JAZGTK010015082.1:1056-13394 GCA_036877625.1 Ambastaia sidthimunki
CGCTACACAGTCCTAATAACTACTATTTTGTTATTTCTTTGTCTCCCATTCTCTTTCATTGTGTAATGTTCAGTTTCTTTGTGGCATTATTGCAAATCCCTTATACCCCTGCCCCATGATATGTTATCATCTTTCTATAAACCCATCTCCATGTAAGCTGGATTGGCATATCTTGCTTAATATGATGCCTGTCATTTATCATGGTAATTGACAAAATGTGGTATACAGAAGTACATACAGTTTTAGTGGGCAGTCTGAATACATTACCCTCTCATAAAAGACATTGGTCTTCATTGTGTGGAGACTTAACTGTTCAAGTGTATCTGAATCATAAACAAGGCTTGGGAGGTAATTCCAAAGATTAGGGGCTAAGTAGAAAAAAGATCTACCACCTTGGATTTTGATATTTCAGGATTTTGTAACAGGTCAGAATTTTGTGACCATAATGTTATTATCAAGTTATTAGCAAGATGTTGACATGTAAAACTTAAAAGGCTACAAGTGCAGTGATGATAAAATTAGGTCTTGGTCATATTTCTTTGATCTAGTAAGCACTCTAGATGCTGCATTTTAAACCAAATGAAGCTTGTTTGCTGGACACCCACCCAGCAATTAACTACAGTAATCTATTGCGAGGTCATGAGGTCACACGTGAATAAGCATCTCTGCATTTGAAGCAGAAATTATTTCTAAAAAAAATTTCTAAGATTCTTTAGATGATTGAACTGTTGTACTGTGTTGTCTTTCATGGTTAATAGCCTGGGTGTAATAATAGATAACATGTCATTTGAAAGTCACACAGCATTCTACAATCTATGTAAGAATCTAAATTCATCCTTTTATGTTTAGAGGTATTTGGTTATAATAATGAATACCTCTGTCTTGTTAAAATTTAATTTCTTGTGAAATTGCTGGCCATCCATTTTTTGATATCATTAATGTCTGTTAGCCTGGAAAATGGTTGTCACCAGGTTCTGCAGGGATATAAAGTTGGGTGTCAGGGTCCTAATAAATAATAATAATAGTAATTATTTATATAGTATATAATAATAATAATTTATATAGCGCCTTTCTGCAAAACTCAAGGTCACTTTACAATATGAGGGGTGGGCGAGACCATAAAGTGGTTTGAAGGTGATGAGGAGTATCTTGTACTGAATACGAAAACGAACAGGCAGCCAATAAAGTCTGTGCAGGATGGGGGTGATATGAGAGGATTTCTTAGAAAAAGTGAGAACCCTAGCTGCAGAGTTGTGGATATACTGGAGCTTATTTAATGTTGTGTTTGGTAGACCATAGAAAAGAGAATTGCAGTAGTCGATTCGCGAAGTGATGAAGGCATGAACCAGTGTTTTGGCGTCATTGATATTTAAGAAAGGACGTAAATAAGCAATATTATGCAGGTGAAAGAAAGCAGATTTGGTGAGTGAAGAAGAGAGAGGAGTCAAAGACTATACCCAGGTTTTTAACAGGGGTGGAAGGTCGAACCAAAATCCCAGCAACATTAACATTATCAGCACGAAAAGGAGCAACATTTTTTGTTAACCAACAAGTAGTAGATCTGTTTTATCAGTGTTGAGTTTGAGAAAGTTACTGTTCATCCAAGCATTTATATCATTAATACAAGCTGTAATGGAGTTGGTGGGAAAAGGAGAGTTGTGTTGAGAACTGATATAGAGCTGGGTGTTGTCTGCATAGCAATGGAAGTTAAGGCCGTGATGACGAATAATGTTACCTAAAGGGAGCATATAGATAATGAAAAGTAAAGTCCCAAGAACAGAACCCTGAGGAACACCGTGAGTGACAGGAGCAGTAGAGAACTTAGCCTGGCGGACAAAGATGTACTGTTGGCAGGCAGACAGGTAAGAAGTGAACCAAGATAGGGCAGTTCTGGAAATACCAAGAGCAGAAAGTCGTGAGATTAGAATACTGTGAGAGACAGTGTCAAAAGCAAAGGAAAGATCTAACAGAATTAGAATGCTAATGGAGCCAGAGTCAGTGGTCATAAGAAGGTCATTGACAACCTTAAGAAGAGCTGTCTCAGTGCTGTGAAGAGTGCCAGAGTAAATATTCATAGAGGTTATGAGATGACAAAATGACTGAAGTTGAGCATTAACTATTGACTATTAAAAAAACGTTCAATTGTATATAAAACCTGTTATTTTGTGGGCACCACTTACACATTCAGCCACGCAGTAACATACTTGCATGGCTGAACATTCAACACTTTCACCAGTAACATGGTGAAAGTGAGACCAACCTTTTTATATCTGTAGCTTAAGGAGAGTATCAAAACTCTTCTGGTCAGCATCAATAAAAGGAGGTAGGATGAAGGACAAGGTTGGCCAGAGACCTCTCTGTATCTGTAAGGGAACCCTTCCTATAAAGTTTAAGTCACTAGTGGGGGCGGTTTGGTGACCCATGTGGTTTGATCCAACTTTTCCAACCAGGCACTACACAAGTGTAAAGCATTATTCTACCCAGGGGTAAAACTGGGTTTAAAATTTAGACAATCCAAGGTAAAAGCAGCATAAAAAGCCTTAATGTTGTAAAAACAAAAATTGACATTAAAAATAAGTGGGCAGTAGAGTTACAGAGGTCACATAACTGATGTAAGACTGTTATAACTAATACAAGCTTTATGTACTGTTTACTTCTTGTCTAAAATGTAATATAATTTATATATACCCTGTTGTAGTATTTAAATATTAGTATTATTAAATATAAGATCAATTATTATTATTTTTTATTTTTTTTTACAAATATTGACCTTAATAATATCAAATATTTAACAATTTGACTGACACCAATGGTTGCAAAAGCAAAGCTTTTCAGAATTAGGTGATTTAACCTTATGTCATGTAGTCAAGGCAATGAATTAAAAATTTGACTTTTTGATAATTATTATTTATATATAATCTGTACAGCCTAGGACTAGCTCGCAAAAAATGTGGAATATGGCACATTATTCTATGGCACATAGTTTTTTCTGAAAGAATTTGAAACTGTCTTGAAACCATGGAATTAGGTCTGTGACAGACAATTTAGGAATACAGTGTAAGAAATTCTTATGATTACTGTAGCACCCCCACTGGCCGATAATAGTGAATCCATGCAAATGCAGCTCCAACTAGTGTACTATTATTTAAGTTTAAGTTTTATGTATGTGGATGTTAGGATGCTTTCACACTGAGAATGTGAATGTTAATTAAACACTGTGAATGTTAGTATCTCTAATGAGCTTTTCACACAAAGCAAGGATTTTTGACTAGTGTGTTGATTTTTGTCCCTCCCTTTACCCAGTGATGAAACGGGTCATCCAGGTTGATTTAAGCATAAGAACAGCCACTGCTGATACCCAAAACTGTGAGACGGTGGTGCTGAAGCACAGAATTTACTAGCAGTAAAACAACAAAGACAAAGTCACAAACGGTGTTACAGTTTATCTGGTTTCCGTTTTTACTGCTGACCAACAACCGGTTTCAGGTCCTCGGCTTCACGTGTAAATGAATGACCGCAGCATATTTGTTGATTTTGAAAGCACAAGCCAAATAAATATTCTCTAATATAACCATCTAATAAAAGCAGACAAATCATTTTCATTACATGATTTTAGTGTTCTTGTAATAATTACAAATTAGTAGTATAATCGTCTATAATAACTGAAGATAAATATACAAATATAAATATACAAAGAAGGCACATCACACCATGATATGATAGTGAGGAACACATCAAGCTACCTGATTCCAACAACTCATCTTCAGGTCTTTAAGTTCAAGTCAGGATTTTATATTCTGCATGGTTCTTTAATGTAAAACTCCCCATATTTCTGTCTTTCAAGAACATGTATCATGTCGTTTTTTAGCAAAACAACAAATTCATCTGCACTGCTCCTGCTGCTAATGGAGAAATATGTTTTTCTTTGTTTTCAACTTTTTACACGTGGTACTGTGAAGTTTGCCAGTGTTTTAAGTTCTCTATAGTGAGTCAGAGAACTGATCAGTTTGAAAGTACAGTGTGTTGTGTGAAATTAATTGTCAATCAGTGCCACCTATATTATATGCATGAATTCGCTGGAGTTGATCAACCATTTCATGTTTGATGTGAATCGCTCTGCTTTATTGCGTGAAATAGCCCTTATAGTTTGGTCTGCACATTCAGTTTGACCAAAGTAACTAAAAATAAAGCAATTTTTTTGCTGTTTGGTCTTTCTTTGTCATAATAGTTGTCATATTTGTTGACACAAATTTCATTCAAATCATACATACAGCCAAGCAGGAAATTAAAAAAGTAAATTCGCAATATAATTTTAATTTAAAATGGTGGACATTACCTATGTCCAACAATTACAAAATGCTACATTAATCAGTAATTATAAGCATTTATTTTTAAAAATGACAACTTTAATTCTTACCTTTTAATAATTTTATTATTCTGTCTTTTATATTGGCCCCAAACTTGCAGGTACCCTCAGAGCATAGTGGAATGCTATTAACAAAGTATACATGGGCCTTTAATTGGAACATTAGGGCCTGGTTTCACAGACATGGCTTTAAGCCAGGACTGCATAAGTTAAATTAGAACATTTAAGTAGCTTTTGTAAATATGTTAGAAAAAAACATTTCTGGTGCATTTGAGACAAAACAATGGCACTGTTAAGGTATGTCAGGTCAAGTTTCTTATGGTTAAAACAGTGCAAACACGCATTTTTAGTCTGAGACTGGACTTGAGTTTTGTTTGTGAAACGGGGCAAAAATCTGTAGAATCATTGCAGTGGTAATGCATTAATTCAGAAGTTGTACAGGACTGTGGTGGTTAAGAGGGAGCTAAGCGTGGAGGCAAGTAAAAAGTTTAAATACTGTGGCAAGAAATGTTAATTAAATTATGTGCTGCTTATTAAAAAATACAGGTAATGATTAACATGAAATTATCTAAAGTAACATGAAATATGGAATTATTAATAATTAACAATGCATCTCTAAATACTTGTTACAGATTATAAGAAACAAGTACTAATGTTCATGATCACTAAAACTAAAGCTTTACAAAACCTACTACTTATTTACAGGTTATCAAAGATATTTTTATTTTCTAGATTTTATATCAGAAATAATACATTAACAGTAATTCTGTGAATAATCTTTTTAATACATGCTAATGCTGCTAATGCTTTATAATACAAAACTGCTTTTTATACAGTAAAAATGCAAAACAATAAAGATGTTTTATTAAAAACTAAATGTTGCCTGACCAAACAAAAATACTTTATAAATATATTTTATTTGTAAGAAAACTAAGAATACAAATAAACTATTATACATTTGCACAGTTCTTTTTCTGTTGTCAATGCTTTTTGTGAAATACTAAAGAAAAATACCAATAATTTTTAGTCTTTTTAAAACATCTGATGGCACAGGGAACATTCTAACCAAATGCTGAGGTTAATAAGCAAAGTGGTTCCAAAACTGATGTCCACTAAACCAAATTTTCTGAAAAATATTAAGGTTGTAGGAAATATTACAGAAATTCAATAAAAATTAGGTGAAGTCTCTGTTGGTGAGTATCATAGGAGCAACTAAAGACCAAGTGTATAATGTCAGACAGACCCAACTGGATGAGATTTTTACCCAAACTGCTGGCCACTTGCTTGTGTTTGCATTGTAGTCTGCATCAGGACTGGGTGAACAATGAAAAGAACAAATACAGAATATTAAGATATATGTAGAATGTTTTATTAAAAAATAATCTATAAGATTATAATTCTAAAAAGAAATGTGCTGTTTGTATTTATTTGAGACTTCCACTTAATGTTAATTAATGGTAACATTAGACCTTACAACCAAAAACTATTGGAAATATGGTGAATGGCAAACAGTACACAACATAGGGGATAGGAAAAGATTCCCTAATTAAAACACACCCATAGTGGGTAACCTCTGTCCTCCATATTGTTTTTTCATTATGGATTATTTTCTTTAGTAAAGAAGTTTTTAGCTGAAACTGTGGTCCTTGGTGATCCCTAAAATGCATTCATTTTTAGATAAACTATATGTTTAAGGTAAACTTGGTTTTTTAGAAAGATCACCTTCAGTGTACTGGTACAAGCATCATTGTGTACAGTGGCAAGAAAAAGTATGCGAACCTTTTGGAATTTCATGGTTTTCTGAATAAACTTGTCATAAGTCAAAGTCAAGGGTATTGACAAACATAATGCGTCTAAAAATAACACAAATGCTGATCTTTCTTGTCTTTATTGAACACACTCATTCAACATTCAAAATGGCAGTGGAAAAAGTAAATGAACCCTTAGAATTAATAACTGGTTGACCCCTCATTGGCAGCAATAACCTCAACCAGGTGCTTCCTTTAGCTGTGGATCAGACCTGCACATCGTTGAGGAGGAATTTTAGCCCATTTTTCCTGGCAGAACCGCTTTAGCCCTGTCATATTCTTTGGTCGCCTCATGTGTATGGCCCTCTTCAAGTCAATCCATAGCATCTCTATTGGGTTGAGGTCTGGGCTCTGACTTGGCCACTCCAGAAGGCGCCATTCTGTTGTGGACTTGCTCCAGTGTTTTGGGTCGTTGTCCTGTTGCATCACCCACCTTCTACACGGTTTCAACTGACGTACAGACATTCTCACATTATCCTGAAGAATTGTCTGATATACTTGGGAATTCATCTTCCTCTCAATGATTCCAAGCTGACCAGGCCCTGATGCAGCAAAGCAGGCCCAAATCATGATGTTTCCTCCACCATACTTTACAGTTGGGATGATGTTTTCATGATGATATGCCATGCCCTTTCTACACCAGATGTAGTGCTGTGTGTTTTTTCCAAACAGTTCAATCTTAGTTTCATCAGTCCACAAACTATTTTGCCAATACCGCTGTGGAGTGTCATTGTGCTCTTTTGCAAACTTCAGGCATGCAGCAATGCTTTTTAGTAAGCAGTGGCTTCCTTCGTGGTGTCCTGCCGTGGATACCCTGCTTTTTCAGGGGTTTACGTATTGTAGACTCATGAACAGAGATGTTAGCAAGTTCCAATGATGCCTTCAAATCTTTGGTTGTCATTCGGGGTTGTTTCTTTACCTCATTGATGAGTCTTCGTTGTGCTCTTGGTGTCATTTCGACTGGGCGCCCACTTCTTGGTAGAGTAGCAACAGTCCCAAAGTGTCTCCATTTGTAGATTGTTTGCCTAACTGTAGACTGGTGAATTTGTTTGGAAGTCTTTGAAATAACTTTGTAACCCTTGCCAGCTTTATGTAAATCAACAATTCTTGATCGTAGGTCCTCTGAAAGATCTTTTTGGCGAGGCACGACTCACATAAGCGTGTTCTTCTTGTGCAGAACAAACTTCAAAAGTTTGAGGGTTTTTTTGTCAGTCAAAGTAGCTGTAGTCTACACCTCCAAACTTATTATCTTAATGAGACTCCAGGTGTGCTAAAACCTGACTCCAATTAGCTTTTCTGAGGTCATTAACTCAAGGGTTCACATACTTTTTCCACAAGCACTATGAGTTTTTTTTTGGTTGTTCTCAATAAAGACAAGAAAGATCAGAATTTTTTTGTGTTATTATTTTTAGACACATTATGTTTGTCAATACCCTTGACTTCAGATCAGATTTTATGACTTGGAATCATTATCAAATTTATTCAGAAAACCATGAAATTCCAAAAGGTTCACATACTTTTTCTTGCCACTGTATACTAGGTTTGAATCAGCTATCCATTAAATAAACTGTTACATGTCTTTAATATAGACTTTAACATTTATTCATTCATTTTTTTCCCTCTTTATTTCAGTTTGACTCCATTCCACTGTTTCATTGAAATATCCAGAACATTTTTAGTAATCATCAGAAAATATATTGTATTGTTTGAGTGCTGCAGCCACTGACCTGTACCAGTTTGTTAGAGTCATCATAATGTAGAGGGATGCCAGGAACAGCATGAAATGAAAGAAGGAGTAGCTGTATTGAACAATGTCTCTTTCATTGTCCTCCACATGTTTTTCTGTCATGACTTCTGCCATTTCAGGACTTCGTATGTAGCTTCCGTCCAGAATGGTGGTGTCTTTAGCAGCTAAGGTCAGTTTATTAACTTGACTGGTGTTGGAAGAGCGTATACTGTCAAGACAAAAAAATTTTTTTTGTTTATTTAAGATGATAATGGGGAGGAACAAAAATAATTTTGGACGTGATCATTAAAAAAAGTTTAAAACTACTACTAAAATGACAAAGTAAACAATACAACTGTTTATAATTTTTGACCAATAGAGGGCGCTGTCATAAAAGCGATATGGTGCGGTCAAGATATACATTTATTCATTTGGCAGAGGGTTTTATCCAAAGCGACTTACAGTGAATTCAAGGTATACATTTTTGTACTGTACTTGTGTTCCCTGGGATCGAACCCACAACCTTTGCGCTGCTAACAATGCTCTACCAGTTGAGCTACAGGAACATCCTGTACACAGATTTGGTGACAATGATACAAACCAAGATCAATTTCTGACTACCTCTTTGTGATTCTGTCAGTAACGTGCTTGTCTGAGTTAATGTAAGTTAATGTAAGTGCGAAAATAAATATGAATAGACCTACTTTGTGTTGTATTGGTATACAAAATTGTAATAAGTATTGGTAGCAAAACGTTTAACTTGTAATTTTATTAGTTACCATGAACATAAATGTGCAAAATGAACTTTAAAGTGGGGAAAAATATATTGAGGGTTTAAACAGAAACAGCTAATATAGTATTGACAGACAGAAACATCACTGAACACAAAAGGCACTAAATGTGACATTTATTATGTGGATTGCAAACCCTAACTTTGTTGTACTTCGTTGTGAGACTTTGTTGTAAGTCCTAGACGATACGTACTGTAAAAGTATTTTTTTTTTATTCCAAATGGTGGGGAAAAAAACAGACAGAATTTTTTTTTGCCCCTAATATTCCTAGATTATGGTAAAAAATATATAAATGGTCTTATTATAGTGCCTGCTACTGATCTCTAGACCAGAGGGACGGCGTCTTCCCCCCAATGACACAAAGGAAATGAATAATTTAGATAGTGCCTCTCCAAAGATCCATCACTGCCACATAGAACTAAAGTGTAGATGGTGTAAGACTCAGAGAAACGTTCCTAAAGGAACTCCAACACTGAAACCACGAGACAGTTAACTGGATCCAATTGGCGTTCTCTGCACCATAAAATCAAAACATTTCACTTTTAAGAAATTGCGCTGGATGCCGTGGCCAAAAGCCCGACACTTTCAAAAATTTGTTTCACTGTAATGGCTTGGCCTAGCCTGTTCCTGGAAAAAGTGGTCAGGATCGTTTCAATACGAGTGGGAGACAACTGTCCTGCATCTTAATTGATGCAAGCACAGTTAATGCAGGCACATCTTAGTCAGTCCCACACTACCCCCAGAAATGTAATTCTCTGCTGGGGAGGTAGTGAACTCTTCTTGGCATCTTCTTGGAAGTCTCAAATACCTCAGATGGCCAAGAATGGCAATGATCTTGATGCCAAACTGTAATTTCCTCCAACTGGGCTATTCTGACAGGATTTTTCCTGCGCTTTAAAGGAGACTTACTTACTGACTGCAGAAGTTGAGGAAAAGTGAGAGTTTTTCTTCACAACATATGAGAATGGCGAGTCCGCCGCCAACGGAAGGACAGCTGAGTTCAAATATGATCGTGAAGAATAACAACCACACAAACACTTGATCGCCCTTTACACCAAGGACGAGTATTTTGCTGTGGCTGCCGAAAATGAGCAGGAGCAGGACTGGTACGCGGTCTTTTCAGTAATTCAACAGTCCATCGTCAATTATTCCTTATGTAAGGCTATGCCTTAATACTTATTGGCCTATAATTCAAATATTGGCTGGACTTGTGTTTATTAGTCTAGTCAACATTAGCCATTCTAAATGTTCACTGGATATGAAAATATCTCATCATTTAATGGTTTTCAAATATATTTTTGCAGACTAAATATATTTTCTCAACTAATTCCAAGCATGAATATTAGTTCAACTTAGATATTTTTGCTTCTCCAACATTAATTGGTGTTTTTACAGTTTATTCAGAAATGTATACAGGCTGACCGATATGCTTTTTCAGATAATACAAAGGTAAAGGTAAATACACAGGCAACAGTGTTTGTCTTTTTACTTGTAAGATACCATTCACACATCAATACCAAACTGGATAGTAAAGTTTGAGGACAAACTTTGTTTGCCTGACAAAAGCTGGCCTATAAAGTATAATGGTTTATACTTTACTTTAGGTCTAACATTTTTAAGACAATGGTAACAAGGTTAACATGTTTTAGTAAATTGTTAACATTTTAACAATCTAGTATGATTTTAGCATGATGCTAGCACACTTTTACAGTCTAACACATTTGAGTCTAACACATTTTAACATGATGTTAACACATTGTATCATGATTTAACATTGCACTAGCATGATTTTACATGTTTATAACATGTATAACATGATGTTAACATGTTTTAGCATGCCAGATATAATAACATGGTTTATTTGTAATGTTATGCAGTTACTAGGGTGCTCTAAATGGCTGCTAGGGTGTGGCTATGAAGTTGCCAGGGCAATACCTAAAGCATATTGGCAGCCCGATTTAAATTACCCAACCCACGTCTTTACAATGTTCTTATGCTAAGATATGGCTTATTGATTTCATTACATGGTTGCTAGGGTACTAATACCATAAAATATCTGAGGATTGCATAATGAATGAGAATGAGACATAATGAAATAGTAGTCTTTAGGATTGTAATTAGATCATTACGCTAAAAGCAATAATAACAATTTACAAAACCCTAAACTAAGTTAAATAACAGCAGCCTCCCAGTAAGCAAGCCAACAGGGCAACAGTGGCAAGGAACCAAAACAGTGTAT
The DNA here is from genome assembly GCA_036877625.1 of Ambastaia sidthimunki. NCBI lineage: Eukaryota > Metazoa > Chordata > Actinopteri > Cypriniformes > Botiidae > Ambastaia > Ambastaia sidthimunki. Next base: position 11,987 of record JAZGTK010015082.1, read on the forward strand.
TGATATAGGGGAAACCCTGAGAAAAACCAGGCTCGTCACTTACTTATATATAAACGGAGAGCTAATAATATTTATTTTATTGTTATAACTGTTTTAAAAACTGTCTGGTCTGATTTTGAGTAAAATCACAAACACTGATGAATGTTAAAAACACTGCTGTGACTAGACAGGAACAAAAGTGTAGAATCTAACTGAGCTGGAGGTAGGTAAGTAGATAATAGGAAGTTTAATCATATTTCCACTGATCTTTCTCAGAGGTTCTCTCATTCTGTCTCAACACCATAGGGTCAACTATACCTACCAACACCTACAGGGCCTTGGGGAAATGAAAGACAGACAGACATAGTGTGAAGCCAGTACATCTGTTGTTATAGGAAGTGTCCCCAGTTCCGGTTTACCTAACTAATGCAGCCTAATAATCCCTTAAAGAATTAGAGTAATAAATCCATAGGACTACATGTAGGCTAGTTTAAAGAGACGGGCTTTATCTAAATTTAAACTGACATAGTGTATCTGCCTCCTGGATGACCCTGGGAAGACTGTTCGAGAGTTTGGGCACCAAATATGAAAAAAATCTAACACCCGCACTTAATTTTGAAATTCTGGGTATTATCAACTGGCCAGGATTTTCAGATCACAGTGAACATGAATGACTAATAAGAAAGAAGTTCGCTCAGGTAGGGGAGACTTGGGGCAATTGTAACATTTTTACATTTTCCTTTATAATTCACAGACTACTTAAAATATATTAGTTATCTAATGATCATAGAATAAATATTGCTGCACTAAATATATAATAGATATATTTTCACTAATAAAGACTAAGACTATAGTATTAAATTAAAAACAAATCAGAGTGTTACAATTGCCCCCTCTGGTGGGAAAAATAAGTTAAACTAACCCACTGTATCTCTAAATAAACAAACAAATATATATATACAGTTGAGGACAAAATTATTAGCCCCCCTATGAAATTTTAGGTTTTCTCAAGATATTCCCAAGTACCTATTTAACAGAGCAAGGAATTTTTAACACAGCATTTCTGAACATACTATTTTTCGTTAGAAGGACCAAAATATTTATATTTGCACACCAAAACATTGTTATGTAAGAAAAAGCTAAAATGATCAGGGACATTATTATTAGCCCCCTATAAGAAATGACCATTTATTAAGTCATCGCACAAGCCACCTTTGTGCAATGATGTGCTTTACCTTCACAGGTGATGTGCGTAAAGGTGATCAGGTGAAACAGGTGATCTCACTCAATAATTAAGTTAAATTAAGGTATAAAGCCTCAGTATGAGTCATTGAGCTGTCATTTGAAAAAGCAACATGCCAAAAACAAAGGAAATCAGTTTGGACTTGAGACAAAGAATTATTGATGCACATAAAACAGGAGAAGGATA
>JAZGTK010015083.1:0-13394 GCA_036877625.1 Ambastaia sidthimunki
GAGAGAGAGTTTATTGGCTGATGAATGAGTACAGACTATTTGTCCACATCAACAGTGGTGATAAGGTTCCTCCTGGACGTGAAGAGAGAGAGCAAAAAGCACTAACAGCATCAGAGGACACTCCAACACTCATTCCAATTTCACATACATTAGTGCCCCACCTCTCATTCACCCTTAAAACAAACTGTTTTATTACCTTCTGCCTTTAGCCCTCTACATTCACTGCACTGTACAGACTACACATTAAACTGAAATAGTACATTATCTTAAACCACTGGACCGTCTTGTTGGCCATTTCGAGGTGTTAATTTACAACATAAAGTGATCTTGCGTAAACAATCACAAGTGGACAGCCAAGACAGGCTGCTGTTTAAATCTGGCAGTAACAAATTAAACACAGGATTACAAAACACATTGGACTCTTTATACACAAACTGTATATTTAGAACTGTCTTGCATTAAGATGACCTGAGATCAATATTAGCAACAGAAGCTCAGAAATCTCTACAGAAATCTCTATTTAGGTTCACAGGTGTGTCAGAGAGAGAGAATAAGTGTGGCTTCATGTCGGATGCCTGAATATTATGTCTTAAAATGCTGTCTAGGTAGGTAGCTCACAAATTTCGAGAGTCAATATCTTTGGTGTCTAGAAAAACAAACAAACACTTCATAGGTCAAAAACATTATAACATGCAGCATTTATCAAACATTGGTTTGATGAATGACATTGTTTCACATAATCGTGTCCTGGAAGACAAGGACATTCATGCATATATGGACTAATGGACAACTGTCTCTGGTTTTGGCCTTGTTTCTATGGCAACTTGGCACTTTGCTTTAAAAATGAGTCATTTGCCCTGTAGAGTCATTTGCCCCAGAGTCAGCCAGTGAACGGTGCTGAAAAGCCTAAAGGTGTAATGACAGGGAAGTGATGTTTCATCAGGGGCAATTCTGCTCTATTAGTTGAGGCAGGGGTGAGTCAGTGCACTTTACAGAAGTGTTTCTACGAGCACAGCCGCGTTTTTGAAGCGCCACGAGAAAATAAGTGATACTTTATTTTTAGTTGTAGCTTATAGCCCGAATTAAATGCTATGAGTTGTATATAACATAATAATATTGTGATTTAAAGCTGTAATCCGTAACTTTTTTTGTAATAAAAATAAATACATTCTTGAGCAAGTACATACCAGATCAGTGATCAACACAATAATTTTCATAACGGTATGATTATAATAATGATGATTAATAATTTGAGCTCTGATTTCCCAGGAAATTTGGCTTTGTTTGGCTTTAACATAAGTAAAGAATAGTATGTAAAGTAACCTGCAATTTTACGTTTCAAACAGAGATGGCGACAGAGAGGCAGAAGTTACAAACTGCAGCTTCAAATATCCTAAATATTTAAATTCTATTACGTCGCTGCTCAGATGTGAAGATTGCCGATCAGAGAATTTAAAGAAATACAAAGTGTTCACAAGCTCAGCCCTGAACATAAATGTACCCTGACAGGTATATTTATTACAGATAAATATATGCATTTCCCTAACATACACAGTTCAGAGTAGATAAGATGCATGTATAGATAGACACAGAAAAAAAATTTGACCATACTGGTGGTGGACACTAAACTCTTTTGTACAAGCACAAACAATGGCCGCTCATTTCAGCCTATATTTCCCCACATGAGGACAAAAGCTGAGGATTCCCACACAAAGATAACTGTCAGCAGTAATGTACAACACTACTGGCTGAAAAGAGTGAAAGACTGGGTGAACAAGAACATGGGTCCAAACTACTGATGCTAAAAAGGCAAGAATTTAGGCCTTGTGTTAGTTGTTGCTATCAACATAGCAAAAGAAAAGCTGATTGTGTGTTAAAATCAATATCCTGCTGCTTGTGACTGCATGTGATTAAACATTTTCCATTAGTCACTTCACCTTTACATCCAAAAGTCAACATCTATGGATATTGCTCAAAACATTTGCATGTTGACCCGCAAATCTTAAATTATTTGGAGTAAATCTAATTTAAAAGTCTAATTTAAAATGCTAATCAGACCATAAACACTGGACCACTAACGCCACAAATCACAGACACCACAATCACGCTTTGGCAAGACAGTAAACAATCTGAAGTTCACCAGACCACACGTGTGGCACACTGTGAATGCACCTACAAACCACAACACACTTTTTATTTAAATTATAAATCTCATTACCAAGTTGGGCACTAATCTGTGGAAGGTTTATTTTAGCAGTCTGAATAAATGCAAAATGAAAATGATACTGAATACAGTGCACAATAATACACAACTACCTGGCCAATCCAAAACACACACACAAAACCAAAGATAAAACTAACCATTTAGAATACTTTCAGACTGCCTGAATTTCATTTTTGCCACCAACTCAATTGACTGAACAAATTTAATGGAGGACACGGGTCAAATGCAATAACTTTTGCAAGGTGATACATTACACTGAAACTGTCAAAACTTTAGAAAAAAATTAAGTTTCCCCAAACACTCTGTATGTCTCTTAAATCAGCACACTGGATATCCTTAAACAGCAAGACATGAGGCTGAACTGGGTGGTACAAAGGCGGAAAATTACAGGAAATGGAAACAGCTTGGGTTGTGATTTATTAGCCCATGGCAGGTTTTATAGTTCCTGTCTGAGGGCCAGTGACCTTTACACTCATGTTCCCACAGTCAACTACTTCACAGGCACTGAAGTCTACAAAAGAGGAATAAGAAATCATCTCTATGACAATTTAATTTCCAGTGCCCTCCGTAAGTATTGAGACAGTAAAGAAAACAATTACTAATAAATCACTAATAAATAATGAACAAGTGTTTTGGTTAGGCACAGCTTTGGATTCAGAACAGCAATATAACCAACTGAATATAAGCAACTCAAATGTCCTGAGTACAACTTAAACTATATTTCTCTGTGAATACACAAGTAAAGGACATAAGAATATTCATCAGCCAGATGCTCAGTGTTTTAGGCTCTCATTATCACATATTTTCCTGGGCTGCATTTGCAGTAACTGACAGTAAACTGACTACAATGGCTCATTAAACATTCTGTCTGTTTATTATTAGAATAATGTTACATCCTTTAATGTTTAAGATGCTCAAAAGACATTTGACATTCATGTTTGAGTTGGTCTCTTAAACAACAAACCACACAAATCAAATACAGAGCAGGAGTGTTCCTGTAGCTCAGTTGGGGGAGCGTTAACAGTGCAAACAGTTAACAGTGCAAAGGTTGTGGCTTTGATTTACAGGGAACAAATGTACTGATAAAATGTATGTCACATTGTAGGTCTGACAAATGCATAAGTGCAAATGCAAAAGAAAATAATCAGTAAATGTAGTGTAAACGTAAATGTTTGATAAATATAACAAGTTCTCAGTCTAGTGTCATTTCATCGTGTTAATTTTGAGAAAAAACAACAGGAAACAAAAGACAAAACCAGAAAACCTTTGAAACAAACCCAACAAAATAACAAACCTATATTATGATAAACAAATAATATGATCTAAAAATCTCGCAAGTCCAAAACATATTATATGCTAATGCACATTTTTCCTTAAATTTCACATGCATTCAAAAGCTTATTCTTGCCATTGTAGTCTGCCACTGGGGAGAACCTGGTTATTGTTATGCTAGAGTCTCAACAATATCCTTTTCTTCCCTACAGTCTGTTAACACAAAAAAAACTCCAACTCTTTTTTCTAAAACATCTTACAGGACACTGACTTCCAGAGAATGAATAAACCACAAAACAGAACAATAATCCATAACATTATAACCATTACAAACCCAAGCATACATGCACGGGGGAGTATTCAAACATCTCAATAACACTCAACTTTTTCATTGCTGTATGATTGTCATCAATATTACACCGTACACACAGACAGCATTTATGCCAAACAGATGAACCTACTTTTGAACACCAAATATAAAGTGATTACAGCGTGTACTGTACAGGGCAACTAATCTTTTCAGTCTTTGACATTTGCTTATTCACTGTATAAAAAATGAACAAGGCTGATAGAAAACAGCTCAGTGTTGATGTTGCATGCACACATAACAAATGTCCGAGTTGACATTTTCAGCAGTTTTCAAATACGCTAGCAAAAAGCATAACCTTTGTAAACAGCAAACATCTAAACATGATTTTTCACTTTAGTATATGTTAAGAGATTAATTTCATTCGTTTATAACTAATCTAACATTGATCAAATTAAACCTGAGAATGTAACTCACACTTTAGTTCCTTGAATAACTATATAATCATTATAAAGCTGCACATTGCTAACTAAAAAACTGCATATCTCAAAGAGCGTGTGATAAGTGACAACAAGAGGGAAAATGTTAGCTGTGCAGGTCTGATAGCCCAGGCAACAAGCACAAGACAAGTGCTAAACGTGTTACGAAACAAATTAGAGAGAAAACAAAAAATCCCATAGCAACAAATGCAACAAAACTTGAGCTTTACAGGTCCTTTGCAACATTTTCAAGCTTAATGGTCAGAGAACGTAATAAAGGAACTTGTCGTATTTCATCCTGCTAAAGAAGACCTTTTCTCAAAAGACTCAGCCTAACAGATAAACAGAAACCCTGACAAAGGGCACCTCCTCAGAATTAGTTATCTTTATTAGACCTTCTTTGGTATAAGAAAGTTTCAGAAAACATCAGAAGTCAAAACATGAGAATAGGAGAACTGGTGGACTCAAGGACACAATGTCTACTGAGGTATCATGTCTCGAACAATCAGCTTTTAGGTTTTAACAGAAATTTAAACTCTGTCTGATGGAAAATATGGTAAATTTATTAATTTTATGTTTGCAGCATGTTTTATGTTTAAACCCAAACACATTTATCTAAACATCTAGCCTCAGTTAACAAAGACAATTACAAACTAATTACATGACATACATTATTATATACTTTTACAGCAAACCAGAGTTACCTAACCCTGCGAATTTATCCTCATGAATGCAAAAACTAGTAACTTGAACTAACTTCTGGAAAACTAGACAGTAGGAGATGATAACAATGAGGTGACACTTGTTTCTTGCGTTTATTGTTGTGATTTTATCTGGAAGTAAGAACAGGAAAGATGTGTAGCGTCACGCCTGTCACACTTTTGCAATAACAACCAAGACATCACAGGTTTCCAAACAGCGCAGAAACGACTGGTTTGACTGAACTAATGAACTAAGTTACCAATCCTGACAGTTACTTTAAAGGTAACACAATCGTTACGTTAGCTAGTCGGGTTTTCACCTTTGACAGCTAGCTCACACATTTATAATCATCCTTCTGGAGTGTCCCATTCAAAGTCATACGCACAGCTACTCGCCACATGATCTATTATAAGAGATTTCCCTTAAATCACACGTGTTTAATTGTAGAAGTTATTTGACTGTTTTACTGTTTAGTTTCACTTCCGCACTCAAGCTCAGTGTCTCTGTGGTCACCCCTCCCATACTAGCTCACTTCAGCTAACCCACAATCCGATTAACCGTCACTTCTTGACCAACTAAATTAAAAACCACCTACCTTTGGTGTCGCTCAAACAGTACAACAGCAGCAAGAGTTTGAACAAAACCATATCGAGTAAATTCATCGCTCGCACATTGACGCCGAGGCTTATTTGGTTGGTAGGTTTGCTGGTCTTAAAGGCGCAGTCGCCCTCAGCGAGTGCGTGTGTGCGTGCGTGCGCGCGCGCGTGCGTGTGTGTATGTGCGGCGCTGTTCAGCCTCAGCTCTGCGACTGTCTCTAACGGCCTGACGTCAGACGTAGGCAGAGCGGAAGGCCACGCCCACTGACGCTCAACAACAACAATAACACTGTCCATACATTCTTACTGAACTGCTGGGTCAAGTCTAGATGAACCGTATTTTTTCAACTTAGACAGAAATATGTATGGTTTTGTGTATGAGGGTAAACAAAACTAACCAAACTATTAACAGGCATTGAAAACATAATAATAATAAGCTATTTAAAACTATAATTAACCTTGGCTATGGTTCATTGAAGTCCACCTTCATGCCAGTGACTACAAAATATTGAACTAATAAAGTATATGTATATTAAGACATGTCTGAACATGAACATGAGTCTTAACATTTATTTTGGGCCTTTTTATTTTCCATCACTTATCTGTATATAAAATGTATATTTTGTAGAGAAGTACACAGCAAACTAATATTTATCATATGTTTCTGTATGCCAGAGTAGCCCTGCTTGACTGATCCAACACACACGCATAAATTATGTTACGTGTATGACATTGTTACAATATCGCTAGTCCATGTCGCCATCGTGTGGTGGAGTGAATAGATGCGTTTTTATGAAATATACAGTATGCAACAATAATGTTCATGAAATGAAAATGACTACATTAATCATACTTATAATCTCTGCATAAATTATCAGGAAATAAACAATGTTTTTGTCTTTTTCAAAACCTAGAAAAACTTTACAATGGTAAACAACAAACACCTACATTTACACCGATTCAGCGTCAGACGTTTTTATCAAAAGAGAGCATGTATCATTTTGCAAAAGCATTTAACATTGTGTCTTAAAACAACTTGTATGAAACCAATATGCCATATTTAGGCATTCTAATGGCAAATTATTAGGTAATTTCGTGTTTAAAAAGCCGGCTGGTAAAAATGTCACATACAGTGTTTGTGTGTACAGTCGGACTTGATAAGCGTTTATGAAAGGATGACGTCAGAGGTGGAGATGTCATGGCGTCGTCGGAGCTGAGGCTGGAGCTTATCATCTATTAAAGCTTTTGGTCGATGCGTTCAGCGAAATGGAGAAGATCGCAAACCCACATCGAGACGCGGGAGGAAGTGTTTTGTGTGCCGCCCTTCCCGCAGAAACCGGAGACATCAAAGCGGTCGGCGGAGTGAAAGATGTCTGCGAGAAGAGAGAGACTTTGAGTACTTGTGCAAGTGCTAGCGGTGCTAATGCTACACCCTGCACACAGACAACAGATGCTGAGATAGTCGAGCCGACCCAAAACAACATCACACAGCCGAGCGCTTTACCAGAGACGCTGTCGACCCATGCAGCGGATCAGCTGAGCAACGGGATGGGATGTGAACCCTCGATGGCCGCTTCTGGGATTAGGGAGGGTGACACCTCAAAGTTAGTAAACAACCCAGCGGGAGAGCAGCCATCCGCTCTCTCCAACATCTCTGATGTGCAAACAGACGCTTTGGAAGGAGGGATGCGGGAACCCACAAAGCTATCCAAACCGGGACATTTGTGTCCGAAATCTGGGAGCTCCAATTCAAACGATCATACGGTGTCCGAGGGTCTTCCGAGTGGGAGTGAACCCAGCGTGGCAGGAGAGTCCCGCAGCTTCGATTCACTGGAGTCGTTCTCCAATCTGAACTCATGCCCGAGTTCAGACCTTAACAGCGAAGGGCTGGAGGACAAGAGTCTGGCTTTGGCAATTCAGAGCGAATACGGGGCCGAGGGAAAGACCCCCTGTCTTAAAGACAAAGGAACGGGTCAGTCCATATATCACATTAAGTGGATAAAGTGGAAGGAGGAGAACACGCCTATCATAACGCAGAATGAGAACGGGCCGTGCCCGCTGCTGGCCATCATGAATGTTTTGCTGTTGGCATGGAAGGTAAATGAAATAAAAGTCTATTCATTTAACATGTGATGGCAGGATGTAAGATTTCATTCAAACAACTCAGACATTAAAAGCTGTGCAATTTGATTCGTATTTTATGTTCACACTGAAAACAGCTAATCCGAATACATGAACCTTAGTATTGTGCAGATGTGTGTTAAAGTCCTGTTTGTTAACTAATTAATTCATAATGGGACATAACTGTCTAAAATAAATGTCTTGTTTTTTTATGTTCATGGTTTTTGCTTCTTTTTGTCATTTGGAAAACACTGACAACTAATTGGTTAAGTAATGTGTTTATGTTTTGTCCTGAACAGTCATTTCATGGACACACATATAAATGCTGGCTTTCAGCCCTGGGCTTATTTGCATTATAAAGATGACATTTAATTATTGGCTGAGACAGTGAGTTGGGTGCATGAGGTGCTATTTTAGTATCTTTTATCTTGAAACATAGAGGCACAATGTTTTCAGCTGTTTTGTGTTGTTTTTAAAATGCTTTTAAACCTACTGGCTTCGTTTGGAGATGTTGAGGCTGTGGTTAAAGGGATAGTTCACCCAAAAATGAAAATTCATTATTTACTCATGCCGTTCCAAACCTGTATGACTTTCCTGCTTATGAAGAACACAAAATAAGGTTTTTAAGTATGTTGGTAGCCTATAAACAGTGGCACCCATTGACTTTTGGGTAAAGATGATTGGTTTGGAATTAAGCCTCTCTGCCCTCATAGTCAGTTTTTACAGATACAGTAGCCCATTTAGTAAAGGGACATGAAGGCCATCCAGGTAGTGCACATACTCTGAAGTAGTGAACACGCACCCGGAACAATGAGTGTTATATAACTCATTGTTGAAGGAGAATACGAGAAGGGGGTGTCATAAATCTCATCACGTGTCACTGGTTTTAAAATGGTTGATTTCTCTCTGGTTCTACCACAGGTCAAACTGCCACCAATGATGGAGATAATAACAGCTGAGCAGCTGATGGAATATTTGGGTGAGTGTTTCTGTAAGATGTGGTGTTTAGTCACATGCATTATTCAGTTGGACTACTGAAAAACAATAGAGAAGAAAAGATTATTTATTGGATAGATCACTAACAACACCATCAGCCTGCTGAGTAAAGAAAAGTATTTTTGAACACTCTTGCCTTTATGTCACTAATAACTAGTTTGTGCAAGAACATAGAAAGTAGAAAATTTAAATTTGGCCACCGTGGGGTATAAAATTATAGTAAGAATCATGCAAAAGTTAAACATGTCGTTGTAATTATAGGTTTGTGTGATGTAATTTTACTACCCGGTACTAGTGGTTAGTGGTATTTTTTTTGCATGCACTTCTACATGATAATCTGTCTGTGCCTTCAGAAACTGCTTGATCTTTGTATTTTCGCCAAGAAAACAGAAGACAATCTGTACGTGAAGTCAGACTTCGAAGTGAAATTCACAGCTGGTAAACATCAAGAAAATGTGATATGTTGTTAGGTGCTGATGGACAGCACCAGATCAGGGGAAATCCCAAGAGCTGATCTGAGAATCCAAGTGTTACCTTACATGCCAAGAGCCGCGGTTCTCAAACTGCATCATTAAGATTTTTTACAATAGTAAAGCATGAGGCTTTCTGTAAAAGCAGCCTAAATATTATTGCTTATGACATCAGAAACTCATCAGAACAGCAGCTTGTGAAAATGAGTATTTAGTGTTTTAACTATAAATGGTTTTATTTTGCTTCACACACTCCACAAATGTATGAGATGAATATAGATAGCAGTTCTGGGGATAGACATACGTGCAGTGATTTCTAACATTACATCAGGATACAAAAATGGAACGGTTTATAAATTCAAAAATAAACCTTTTAATTAGATTCTTGTTGGACAGGGAGTGTTGACTTTACAAACTTTCTGCGTGCTTGTTTCGCTGAAAATGAAGTGCTCTGGTCGTAAGATGCCTTTCCTTTATGTGTGTGTTCCCCATGCTGTTCGTTTCCACTTAAATCCTGACAGACTTTTGCACTGAAGACCCAGTTAGTTGTTTAGAGGCGAGTATTGTGTGTGTGTGCAGGTAGGCTACACAAAATTAGCATAGCATAACAGTTTATCTAACTGTGTTTTTCAATCACACTTAATTGCTCATATAAAGATATTAGCACCTTTATAATTGCACAAGGGAAGGATTGTTGGAACAGTTTGGCTGGATGTAAAGTCGCAGCCTCTCTTCTGACTGAATGTGCAATTATATGGCAGAACTTAATATGTGTAATGTGATAGTACCAGCAACAAAAACGCAACAGCCTAAATATCACCCCTGTAGCTTGCAGAGGCTTTGAAATCATTTCATAGCAACACACTAGTATACATTCGACATGTGTGGGGCCATACACACCCCATTCCCAGCTGTCTGCCTGGAGACCTCACAGACGTATTCCTCTTATGAATTCCTGATTTATAGGACACAGAAGTCCTCGAGATACAAACAGTGTCAGATGTAAAGTAGGCCAGCTGGACAGTTTGCATTTACTGTTGCTATTTCTTTTGCATTATTATTTTGAAGCATTGGTTTGAAACTGAGGCTGTATTTGTGTATTTATGTCTGTTCAGTTATGTTGTATGAGATGTCACGGTTAGCTACACAGGCATCTGTAAATTGCTTTTCTCTCCCCTAGGTGCAACAAGCTCGGCTGTTTAACTCTATTAGAAAGCATCCATCTCTGTCTGCCTTACAGCACTATTAGTGTTTCATTCCCGGGCAGAGTCAGTGGCCCATGAACAAACTCTGACAACTGCATCGTTCCTTCTGATTGGTCAGAGCATTTCAGTCACCTTTATTAACTGTGGAACTGCTATACTGTGTGTCCAAGTCACTGGAATAGCTCACAGTTTTACACTGAAAATGCCTGAAAAATGAGTTTATCATTCTGAATGAAAAATGACAGATCACTTCAGGAGAGTTTAAAGCATTGTTTTGTTATTATAATCTTTTTTTAGCTGTCATTTTCTTTCTCCACTCATTATTATAAAGTTGAAAACCAGGGTAAGGTAAGAGATTTTGAACACTAACCTGTCATGTACTTGTTCAATAACTGATTTTTGTTCATCTTTAACCCAAAAAATTGTATCAGATTTTGTGTCAGTTCCATACATAAAAGTTTTGTATGGGCTCAGAAGAATTGAAATAAAGAACATGGATCAATTTTATATTACTTTTGTGTCTAGGTCTCCATTTATTGTGATTGTAAAAGGGTGCAAAAAGTCAAATTTAGAATGTCATTATGGTGGTTGTAATTTTTAAAGCAACTGTTACATTAGACCATAATAGTGTATGAGAACTGTAAAGAATCAAGCAGTGGGAGCAACAGTGTTGGCCTTTTTAATGGGATCTGATTAGAAGAGGAGAGAGTATGGGAGAGAGAGGAAGGGTCCAGTATGGGAGAGAGAGGAAGAGTCCAATATGGAAGAGGGGAAGAGATGGATGGAGGGAAGGAGAGAGTATGAGATCAGCTGGAGAGGAACTGAAAAGGTGGGAATTGGAACGGAGAGATTTGCTGAGCAGAATAAAGTAAAAGGGGCCCAAATTAACTTGTGTATGCTGGACCGCATTCCTGGCACCAATCAGAGGAAGCGGGAGTCAGAAGGAGGGGTCTGCAAAATTGAAACAGCCCGGATTCACACGCCTCTGTGTTTATTTGATTTGAACTACGCTATTTGTTAGTGTATTGTTCAGTGTGAATTATTAGTAGCTCAACTGGTAGAGCATTGCGTTACCAGCGCATTTTATATAAATAAATGTAAATGTAAAGTGTTAGTAAGATGGCAAGCTAGTGTATGAATGCATTGAATGGTAAATGTGAACTGTATGTGAAAATCAATAGCAACATACTGCTTTGTAATGGAGCAAATGATTTATGATTCAGTTTTGATTTAATGGTCAGTACTGCTGTTCAGAGCTCCTGTACCTACAGCTGTGTGTTCAGAATGCTAATGAGACGGATGGCAGGTGCAGTTATTAAAGCAAAGCTCAGGGTCAGTTCTTCCCATGTCTGTCAGCAGCCATCACAGCTCTCCTGTCCCAGCACTGAGCTGCAGGTTAATAGAGTAATGAGAGGTGCATGTCAAAGTGCTCAGTCTGTACCGCTAATGTTACGCTAAATGTTACGCTAACATCCGTTTCTCGTGATCCGATGGCAGATGGACAGCTGAGGCAGATTTCTGTTGACACCTGGTGTTAACATATATTTTCAGTGATGGTTTTTAAATCATTTTGGCATAATGCTTAACCTTACCAAGCCGCAAGACTCTGTCCTGGGCCCTATTCAGTTTATCGACAACCCTGGTGAAAAGGAGGCTGTTGTGTACTGTGTGCATGTGTGTTCAATAGGGGCACAGTCTGAAATGCTTACCCTTACCCTCCCTCTCTTTTTCTTTCGCTCCTTCCCAACAGGAGACTATATCCTTGAAGCCAAGCCAAAAGAGATCTCAGAGGCTCAGCGGTTGAACTACGAACAGGTATGAGAAACAGACGTTTTGCTCATGACTCACAGTACACGAGGCTTTTAAACATAGCTGCTCTGTTTACGTTGCTCTCTGTGTGTTTGTGTGATGGCTAACAGCGTAGCTCCAACGCTGCAAAGCCTCACAAGAGAACGAGCAGTGAGGGGTGAGGCCTGAGGCTTTGATAGAGATGCAAAGAGGAAAAACATCGATGAAGACACACGCAGAGAGACAGACTGGAATCTGGAATGACTGCTTGTTCTTTCGTTCTTCTGTTCTCATTGCAAGCTTGACTCGGTTCTCCGTCATTAAACAGCCGGTTGTTCTCTGTGGTGCCTTTGGGCAGCAAGCTGTGGCCCAGCTAGAAGGGAACGTTCTGAGAATGTTGGCTAACATATTTTAGAAGTTGTCTCAAGTTATCAGAAATGTTCTTGTGTTAGCAAAATGTTCTTAAACGTTATATATCGTGTATCAAACATATAAAACATATATAAACGTATATAAGACAGCAGTGTATCGGAAGTTGTGTGTGTGTGGATTCATGGCCAGTTCTTGCTGCTCATTTGTAGGAGATTTTGGTTTGATTTAATGTTTGGAACAAACCTCTTGTTGGCCTCATTTTTCAACACAGTTATAAAAACGCTGGTCTTCCACAGAGAGGTTGTTGTTTTTTAGTATGTAATCAGACAGGCTTCATTCATGCTTGGATAATGTTTTTTCTCTGCAGGTCAGCTGACAGTTTTAAGCCAGTGCCAGTCGCTCCAGTATGTGATGACAGTCAGTGAAAAAGTAATGCTTTTTGGCAGCAAAAGAGAGAGAGAGCAAGACACACACACACACACACACACGTCTATCTGTCTAAATGGGGACATTGCATAGACTTCTGTTGTTTTTATACACAATTAGTTATACACAGCTAGTTCTAACTCTCTAACTGTTATAGTTTTACAAACGAGGACATCTCCAAACGAAGGTTTTGCTAAAATTTGTCAGGTTTTGCTGACTTTTGGGTCCAAATTTGTCCCCAATATATGATGAAGTAAACATACACACAAGAGGTATAGAAGACTGTCACATGTCTTGTCCAATCAAATGCTTGTCTGCTTTTTGGGTGTTTGTTTCAGTTAAGAGTACTTGGGTTTGCAATGTTTAATATGTTACAGAGTTGTTGACTGTGCTAAAGCATTAATAGTCATCTCAGTGAGTCCTGCTGGACGAGAGA
>JAZGTK010015084.1:0-12545 GCA_036877625.1 Ambastaia sidthimunki
CTGCTGTAGGCGTCAGGGTAACGGGAGGCAAAATACGCCATAGTGTCCAACGCCAGGAGACCCGGAGGACACCGGCTCAGATCCTGACCGGGATTACTGTTATTCTGACACACACGTTTTCATGTTTTATAGGGACGTTCCACAGACATTATGGTTCTTATACTGTATATTCTAACCCCTGAACTCACAGAGAATCCGAGCTTCTTGAACTCTTTAGCGCAGAGCGAGCGTCTCCTCTCGTTGCTCAAGCCGGTCTCGCTCTCCGTCTCGAACGCAGCCTGACGCAACCCGTGCAGAGTTTCCCGCTGCTCCTGAAAACACGCCGGAGAGGAACGTCCGGAAAATTATTTAAAGAGACAGCGCACCTTTTTTAATGCTGACACACTCTAACCTGCTAGCTCACAAATTAGTCAACAATTAAAAAACAACGCAGAACTAAATGAACACCTGGCTGTAGGAGTCGAGCGGGGTCCTCATTCGATGCTCTAAGTGGTTCAGACGAACAGTCTGCAGTACATACAGATAGTGGGTCATCTCATCTCCCACTGAACTGGAGCTGTGGATGATGTTCTGAAAACAAGCAGACAGTCGTGATCTTCGTGGTTCCTCTGGCTCAGAAATGTTTATTGAGTTAAATGGAAATTCACAGAAACAAGCAGAAATTCTCACCTTGTGAATGTACTGCCGCAGGCTTTTCTTGTCAAGAAACTCAAAGAGCTCCTAAAATCATTCAAAATACTTCAAATAAACTCCCTTATTCAAAACAAACTGTCTCTCGCACTCGCCCACAGCAAACAAACCGAGGACATAAATGATTTCAGCAATAAATGATTCTTTTTAGAATCTGTATTTTACAATATTCCATAAAAACACGTTTTGAAAGTCAGTGGCAGCAAAACCAATATGTTGAAGAGACAGACAGATGCAACCTGTCTAACCCACACCTGTCTGTCTGCCTCTCCGGCAGCCTGTAACATGGCCATCAGCAGAGCCATGGCCTTAGTCTGCAGCTGCTGGTTCGTCCTACAAAGAAGTAAAGATAATAAATTATTATTTTGCTGTGAAAACACAACGCACACTTTAAATGCTTTAAAAACTGAAACATTTTTCAATGAGGAGAACAAGAAGTATCGTGTTTGTTTGTGTTAATTCGATAACAACTGTGTAGTTCCTTAGAACACGTTCAAAACTGCAAAAAGTGTCTTAAAGAGTAAAGCTGAGTCAAACTTACACCTGCAGATGGGAAACGAGTCTGTCCAGAGTGACTTCCTGTTTGACCTCATGGAACAGACTGATGCTGCTGAGCACCATGCTCTCCAGGATGGCCAGCGACACCTGCTGGATGGACGTGTCCAGCACCTTCGCATTCACAAAACTGGCGATCTGAAAAACAAACAAGCAACATAAAGCCGCAATCCATAACTTTCTTCTCTCTAGCACCATCTCTGTTCAAAACAGAAAACTGCAGGTAACTTTATGTACTTTTCATTAAGTATGTTGAAGAAAATCTATTAAAAAGAACCCCAAAACATGAACAAAACTCGTATTTAGAAAAATAAGCATTCAAAACATACAGTCTCTCTCTCCCATAAACGTTTTTTATGATGTCATACTGCACCTCAGCTTCTCATCAGGTTTTTCTGACCAATCAAATGCAAGCTGTATGGTTAAAGCTTAACGTTACTGGCTATGTTAAAGAGGGGAGGAGCCTCTTTATACGTCCCGCCCTAAATTCCTGTTTCGGTGGATATTCAATGGCAGTTTAGTGGGTCTTCTACCTTTTTAGTGAAGACACTGGACAGATTCTCCCAAGATACGATTCCGTGATCCATCAGCTCCATGAATGCGGTGAGAGTGTGTGTCATTATGAGAGGAGCTCTGGAGAAACACCAAACTTTTACCGTTATCAATCTGCACATCGGTCAGTCCCAACGACAGGACGAGAAACAGGAAACTCACTCATGGGCGTCCTCCACTATCTTGACAAGCAGAGAGTGTCCGTCACGGCTGATGAATTCCTGGGCGAACGTGATGTCCGTGGAGACGGACGCCAGAAGCTTTAAGGAATCACAGCGCACGCCGGAGTCTGAGCTCTGGATGCCTTTATACAGATCTTCAGCGCAACGGCCCTTACAAACCACAAACCCACAACAGCGTTACTTTCTGCAGCTCAGTGTTAGCAACACCTAAAGCTGTGGGTTCGAGTCACAGATAACACTGATAAAACACACACAGAGTTCACTGCGGTCGTTCTGCACAAATGCAAATCACTTTACTAACATACATCATTGGCTATTAAATGCTACTGTGGTACGGACACATACTCTGGTTGTTAAACTGTGTGTGTATGAGGTTGTTGTGTTGTTGAACACTCACTGGTGCTTTGGTTAAACGCAGAATGCTGCCGTTTTTGATGTCAAGGCGATTCTGGAACAAAAGCCATGAAACCAAGAGCAAGTTATCGAGCTATTATTAGACATTATTATTATCAGCAGACAAGAGTCTGAACAGTGGACTGCAAAAAAAACATTTTATACCAAAAGCTGAAAGACAGACAGACAGAAAAACCTCTGGCCACAGTTTCATAGTTGTGTTATTGTTGACAACAGCATTGTATGATTATTTCGTATCATTTAAATAAACAGTTTGTTCCGAACATTGAGCCTCAGGGGCTGAGTGGTTTTGGATGCTGTCGGGACATGAAGGGCCCTGCTTAGGGTGTACAAAACCCCATTTGCAGCGCAGCCCGAGGCATGCTGGGTTGCGTGCATGATCGTAATTCAAGCTTTCTGCCTCGACTTGTCTGGGAATTCAGTTTTAACCCACTCGCCTTACAGAGACACACAGACACACACACAGACACACACACACAGACACACACACACACACAGACACACACACACACAGACACACACAGACACACACACACACACAGACACAGACACACACACACAGACACACACACACACACAGACACACACACACACACACACACAGACACACACAGACACACACACACACACACACACAGACACACACACACACACAGACACACACAGACACACACACACAGACACACACACACACACACACATCTGTAAATCCAGCTACATCAAAACACTGAGAGCATCACATGGCATCTTCGGTCCCCGGAAACAGAGAGACACAAAGCAAAACAAACAACCACAGCACATTCCTGCCTGACTCCACCCAAGATCAACAACTAAATATAACACCAGAGCCAGTGGCATTACTGACATTAGTTTAAACTCCGCCCACAGACGTCTGTGGTTCTGGTGAGATTAGTTTAAACTCCGCCCACAAATGCTAATGAGCACATATTTAAAGGCTGGAGAAGGTGGACGTGACTCACGGACTCTGTGATGTAGGTCTGGACTCCATCTGTGTATTGGAGAGAATAGTTTTCAGGGCCTTGAAGATTCCACCTTAAAAAAGCAACACAACACCCTTTAAAAAAACTGCTATTTCTGCCACGGAAGTTTCTGCTCTGTATTAATAAACACAGACTTACTTGTCACAAACCTCTTTTATGACTGCAGTGAGCGGCTTTTTCTGCAACAAACAAGAAGATAATAATGAACTGAGTGACAACACAGATGAACTAACAAGCCCAAATTTAATTACATGTTGGTTTAATTATAAAAAAGCTAGTCTAGACTGACTAAAAGCTGAAATCTGTAACTTTTGGGTTCGTAACGGTACGTAAAGTAACCTGCAATTTAATGTTTCAAACAGAGATGGCAGTAGAGAGGCAAAAGTTACAGATTGTAGCTTCAATTTGATTCTAAACAAACCCAAAATGTTTGCAGGGCTTCGTTTTATCTGCATTTGAACAAAACAAGAGAAAAACAAGAAAAAAGCTTCTACCATTTCAGCATCTGAAATATCTCATAATCTGTGGCAGCCGTTGCGGCTCACCAATCAGAAATTTTGGTGTTCCGTGGTTGACCAATCAGAGGCCTGTAATTTGTGGCTGGCGAGCCAAGTGGAAGCATTTGGTACGGTGAGTGAATGTAGATGGGAAGGTCACGGACCGAGTTTGAGGTTCTTTATAATCCTTAAGTACCAATCACAGTCACACAACACAGAGTCTTTCAACCCTGTTATCTCACTGAGAATAGCTCACGAAGGACAAGTTCTGACTGATGGCTGGCCGTCAAGTCAGCACTTACAATAACACAACCTTTGAAGATTGACACAATGGGATCCAAACCTCTGAAGATGATAAACATCATCAGTGCTTGTCCGGTTTATTGTTTTAACCGGTCAGATCACAATATATAATTCAGATCAACTGAGATTTAACTAGTTGGTTACAATTTGTAAGAGACAAAAAGGCCTTTATCAATCACTTTCAATTTAAAAAGATATTTGTATCCTAACTATTACAAATATGGTTAAAGTTATTAAATTTTCTTTATATAATTACCTCTGTGGAAGAATTTTATATTAACTTTGGATCATACACTGCAAGAAAAGCAAATGATTTTAATCTCTTAACAGTTTAAATTAGATTTTGAACTGAAGTTTTCAATGTGGTCTCAAGAAGGAAAGAAAGAAAAAAACAAAGAGCGCCAACATTCTCGCAAACCACGAGCGAAACAATGTAAAATAAAACAATGCAAAACAAAACACACGGAATAAAGTTCTGGTACCGTGTCAAGTGTAACGTCATCATTTGGACCAACTCGCTCTGTCTTTATTTAATATTTTATCCGTGTGAACCTCGTTTGCAAGAGGATCATTGTGTGACAAACCCAGTTCAGTGTGATATTGAATGAACGGTTTTTATTCCTCAAATGCTGAAAGGTAAGTTTCGGTCAGTTGCGTGAGCTCCAGTTAACGTCCTGTTTTTGTGGCCGTGTCGGCGTGATGGCTCACCTGGTCGAGCTGAATGAGCTGCGGGTATGCGCCCGGCATCTGAATGGCAATTTTTACAATATCCTTCTGCTGCGGCATTTTAAACGTTTAATTTCTACAACCCTGAGAGAGAGAGAGAGAGAGACATGCAGAAGATACTGATTAAAAAAACAAGTATTTAAACAATCAAACTTCAACATTAATAACGTTTGTTCAGATTCTATTTGCTATTTTGTTGATGTCTAACCAATTTAACCAGGTTAACTAGTTCAAATAAAGGCACGTAAAAAGCACACAGGCTGCGGTAGGACAAAAAAAGTCATTAACATGAACTTTCAGGGTGACTGTATGTCCTGTTTCCTGTGTTCCTCTTTTAAAGAAGAACTTGTGTGTCTCTCATGTTTGGCTTTGGTTAACTCTCATGCAAACTAAACTTTCAACTAAGAGTGTGAAGTTTGGTCCACTTTGTCGCTTATTCTCACCCACTAAGAAATATTTTATAAGCGACAAATTGCAGGTCATCGTATACAAACGTTTTTGCAGAAAACCGGCCAATCAGATTGGAACTTGTCGTTTCCGACAGCTCTTGCTAAAACTACTAAAATCTCCACACGGCTCCTTCATTACCAGCAACCTCTGCCGAATTGTTTAACACACTTAAACACTTCCATATGTGCCGATTTGTTCCCGGGCTTTCCACTGGAAAAGAGAGAGAGCTGTGCCTCTCAGGTGAACAAAACATCAGTCAAAGTTAACTATCAGTAGAATAATACTGGCCACTCATGAATTTCCTACATCACTTTGAGATCTCAGTTTGACACTAATCTAAACCAGGTGATGGCAAATTCCACCATTGTTTTTCCAAAAAGGTTTAAACTTGTAGGCCAGGCCTCTCCGTCCACGGCTCGGGTGCGAGTTGCAGACAGTCTGGATGTTTGTGTTTCTCAGGATTCATTGCCAGCATGTCTTAGCACGCTCAGAGACAGATTGTGACACAACAGCCCTCCCTCTCCTCCACTTTTTGGGGGGCCGAGAAACTGAGACATAGACAAAAAGAGATAGAAAGGAAATGCATGCAAAAATCCAATGAGAGGGTCCAATGGGAGAATTCCCAGCAGCTCCTTGATCTTTGGACCGTGTGATACAGTCTGATCTGATCTCTGATCAGCAGTAAGACATTAAAGAAAACTCACAGCTTTGACAAACCCAAGTTAAAGTTCAAACGCACTGACAAGTTTTAAAGGATTTACAGGCAGGAAAATTCAGTTCTGGACCGATTTTTAATCACGTTTTAACATTTATGATGCGCTCAGATTTGCACGTCTGACAAAAACACATCAAATAGAAATTTAATCCGAACTTCTTTCCATATAAAACCGACAGTCACGTTAACGAAGTTATAAACAAGCAGCAACTTTTACAACAAACTTTTGACTCCCATAAACACACATGCGGTGCGAAGCGGAGCAGAAAACCAAGCGAATCGATCCAGATCCACAAATACGTGTTGAAATCCGTTTCGAGGGTTAGTTAACAAATAGCCGTGAAGTTTCCAAACATCACTTATTTGGTTTGTGGTGGTCTTACCTTTGGGAAGCGGATGGAAAATCACACAGTGTGAAATCGGAGAAGCGGATCAACATCTGATGTTTGTTCCCGCGAAACGCGACACTGATTCGAATCTTCTGCTCAAATATTCAAATGTAACATTTCGTTCAAAGTTCTGATTGATTCTCAGTTCCGGGTCCAATAAAGTCCCGCCCGCCCCCTGGAGGAGGAACCGAAGACCCGACCCTCTCCAAAACCTTGTGGGCCGGCTTTTAGTACCACCAAACTTCTTCAAACTTCATCCACACTGTACATCTGATGTGATGTGGGTTATGTGAAGATGTGGGTTAACTAACAAGTTCTCTAAACATCCATAAATGACACATTTACTACAAGGACAACCTGAGATTTAAGGGCAAAAAGGTGATAGTTCACGATTCATCTTTGTGGGAATCCGACCAGCATTTAACCTGTTTAAACCTAAATTTAAACTAGTATGCTAGTTTCATGCACTTAAAAGTGGACATGGGGGAGGCTAGCAATAACAACCCAAGTTTGAAAGCATAAGATCCCGCCCACCGTTCAAAAGGCTCTGCAAAGCCACACCTCCTCCAGATACAGTTTGTAGGATATCCTGTCTTTGCATTCAGACCGAATGCAACGATTGGACGAACACTTTATGGTCTTGCACCTTCCACAAGAGATATAAAAATATATTTATACCGCTTCACATGTGAACAGACGTTCTTCAAGAAACAAGAAACGTTTCTGAAGAAGATCTCCTGTCCTGCTTTTAAGGTGGAACGTGTACAACACTGTCTGGACCTGCAGGATGTGACTCAAGCACCCTGAATCCGACATGACGGATTACTAAAGAATGAGGTGAAAGACGAGGTCCAGTTCTGACACAAAAGCCCAGAAACTGTTAAATAAACATTCACACAAGAACATTACAAAAAAACTTTCAAACTTTATTTTGATGGCAGATGATTAATTTTGTTGTTAACAGTGATTCTGTTGCTTTAAAACCTGCCGGAACTCCCTGAATATCGTGACATTGTGGGTTAACCTAGTTAATTCATAGGTTAGTCAAAGGTACCAGATGATGCTGTTTTAAAGTGCACTGTGGAAATAGGTTAGAAAGCAACTCTACAGAGTACAAAAATAAATGGTAAATGTTTACTGTGTACAAGCATAAAAGTATCATTTCGCAGTAAAGATATGATAAAAAGACTGAGATGTTACCAATCGGCTGGTCCCAACAAACTGGAGCCAACCGTTGGTACACACACAGTCCACAGCAGAAAAACATTCTAGTTACAATCTTGAATTTCATTGAGTTTTGTAACTGCTTTATAATTCCCCCCAAACCCACATCTTTGAGTTATTCTCATATACAGACATACTGAATATTTTCAAAAGTATCTACACACTTGGGTTGCGATTAGGACAGATTTGTACTGTGATCTGAAAATACAGGGAGGGATTTTCAAAATACAAAAATAATTGGCATTCAATTTAACATTTATACAGGACAGAAATGAGCTTTCCACAGCAGACCGAACGTAGTTCAATTCATAGGCAACAATGGAAAAAACTGTTAGCATGTGTTAAAGTATTGTGAAATGCATTAACAATGCAAGCTAGTTCTGATACCATTATAGCTATAATATTAGCAGATAACATTAGCAACACATGATGAGTAAAATAAAGCAGGAATGGTTTATATAACACTTGCATGTTCCTTCACTTTTTTCTCAAATTGTATATGTATATGTGTGTAATATATGTAGATACATATACATGTATGTAGACACATATGTGTATATATGTGTGTGTATATATGTACATATATTAAACATATAGTATACTGTGTATATAGTACACTATAGATATATATAGTATGTGTATATATGTATATAACACTTCATGCTATATAGCACCAGGTTTTCAAACAATAGGCTATTCTGCAACACCACTGACCTCATCATCTGTCACTGTACTTTCTGTCTCTGTTATTAGTGTAACTTATTTACTTCCGCTATCTGCACCCAAACGCCTCATTGGCCACAAGATGAGAACAATCTGTCTCCTATTGGCTCAGCCTCTTCAAACTCTGCTCAGAGGCAACGGTTGCCATGCCACGGCCTATAAAACAATCACGTTCACAGAAAAGGTGCTACTTTTGTACAGGAAGATGATATTAAAATAGACTAGTTGCTTTTCTTTTACCACTAACCACTGCTGGTGAGTTTAGTCTATTTTTGTACTAAACTTGAAACTGCTTTTGTGCCGATGCAAAAACAGTAAAAACAACCTGGCAGTCAATTTAATAAAAGATTAAAGCTTTTGCTTATGAATGAAGAATCAATAAAGCTTTGTATTTTAAATGAATTTAGCTCATTTTCAGTCTGCCGCTTTGGGAGAAGTAAATATACATATAAAAACCTTTATATACACACACAAAATCAGCTTATTATACATGAGGACGCAAAACCACTTTCCAGTTGCTCCTTTGAAAAGGGTTCAAAGTTCGTAAGTACGCGACTCTTATCGTGTGGAGTTTCTGGAGGTCAGAGGTTGCCGATGGGAACGTCAAAAAGGTCACAAAGGCCCTCGGTCTCGTCCAGGTTATAGATATAATCATGATCACCCGGAGGTGGAGAGAGGCGGAGGAGTGGAGAGAAAACTAGAAAGAGAGAGAGAGAGAGGAGTAATATTGTATGTTTCTGTAACCACGTGCTATGCTGATACAAGCTAACACCTGTTTTTCTCATTATGACATCACTGCACCATTATGACATCACTGAGCATTCCGAAACCAACCAATCACAGTTTAAGTTTCCAGATTCTAGCTTTACCTTCTGACGACATCAGCTCCTCAAGTAAGTCTGTACTCATGATTTCTGCGGAGAGGAAGAAGGAAATAAAGAAAAAAAATGAGCAATTCTTCCTTGTGTCACAAAAAACCACAACGTATCGAATGTTACAGTAGTTGTGTCTCACCTTTAGGGTCAAACATTTCTGAAAGTTCTTTGGGCAAGTCCAGCACTGAAGAAACAAAGATAAAAATATGTTGATTAGCTGGAATTTACAGTGTAATAGCTTCTGTACTTTATTTTAAAAAAGACTAATTTGATGACAATATTTCTGCGCACTTACAATCTGAAGGGTCGGTTTTGATTGGTTCAAAAAGCGGTGAGGAATCAGGAAGTGAAGAGCTGCCGTCCAATGATGCGGATGACTGCAGCTGCTGGGAGTCGACTGGAGACGTCTGATTGGCTGAGGTATCCGCAGTGGAGGCGCTTAAAACGTCTACAGTTCAGTTATGAGATGAAACAAAATTATAATCCAGTAAAAATTTGACAAACCAGTTACTCATTATGTGCTTTTGTCATTTTTTTGTATTTATTTTTATATGCTATACAAGATGAATGAATTACTAATTTTCAAAGCAACAAATTTAAAATAAAACAGAACTGTTTAATAGTTAGTAGTAAACTTTACCAGCCGTGCATCTCACCTGTGGTTACACCAGCAGTGGAGGTTGTAGTTGTGTTTGGAAGGGCGGTTGTGGAGGTGATGGGACTCTGGCAGGTGGAGACAGGAGGTGACGTACTGTTGCCTGCTGGTTTGGTGGGGGGGTCCGCAGCTGCAGTGGTGGCTGAAGTCGGGGTGGAGAGGCTCTGAAGCATGTCTTCTGGAGGCGGCACCGGCAGGACCACCGGTGAGGAGCTAGAGGGGTCTTTATTCACGAGGAGGACGTCGATAGGCCCTGCCGAGCTCTTCAGATGAATCTGATACTTCTTCTGTCCATTCACATGCTGGAATAAAAACAAGTGTATTTCTCAGAACTACAGTGTATTAAAAGTATAACCACCACGTTATTTATGACCCATAACTGCAGATTCTACAGAACACACTCACAGATTCTGGAACTGGAACTTCTAGTTGTGTTCCTGATGGAGCTCTGATCGCTAGAAGAGTGTCACCTAGTGGCAAACAAGCAGAAATACAACTTTAAAGCATCCCACCATTGGCTTAAACAAAATATTAAAGTCACATGGCTCAAATTTCAAAGATTGCAAGTTTAAGTTAGTCTTTATTTGGAATAACTATCCATGTTATAATATTTCTTATGATTAAAGCGCTTATACTAACTTCCTTTAATGGGTGTTTATGTTACAATAAAATAAAATAAATGATAGAATAAAAAATAAAACAATAATAAAATTCATGTTGTGGTAAAATAACGGCTGTGTTGGAAAACCAACCTTTAAAGCAACTGCAGAGGTCTTGGTGTGTTACATACGCCAGAGTTTGTCCGGTTAAGGACCACAAACAGAGCCTTAAAAGCATCAATTTACACATTCATAACAGATTCTATAAGAACCACAAAGATTTCTGGGTCTGTAATGTTGTTATGATTTTTAAAAACACTGGGAATGGAGTTGGGAATGGAAGGATATGGGCTATTCAGCGAGTCGTCCGTTACATTTTTAATGCTCTGTTGAACCCAAACTCTCTGCTGGTCCAGTTCATGTTCCCTCCGGTCCAGATCTTCCAATTCCAGCTTGAGATCGATCAGCTTGTCGGCGATTTCACGCGTGTTGCAACCCGGACCGACACCCCTAATAAGACACAAACAGAAACTTATTGACATGTTTACATTTAAACCAGCTCTTATTCAAACGTGACACTTACTTCCACTGAATGCTATTTTTGGACTTCTTCTCAATGAGTCCAATTCCTTCCAAAACATTGGTGATGTCGTAGATGCGTCTCTTCTGTCTCACAGCCAACGTATCTGCAGCCTTAAACATCCACAAACACCAGAGATCAGATGTTAAATCTTTATTATCTCAATGTTACACGTAACTAAAGTAACTAGACAACAGGACCTGCTTCTAAACTAAACCTACAACCAACTTACAGCTGTTCATTCAGTGTTACAATGTGCTGTCAGGTTTACTAGCTGGTCTCAAGTGGACTTAATACAAAATCCATCTTGTCTGGAGATCAAATGAGTCTTCTGAGTTTATAAAGGCGTAACATCAAGTTTTAAACCCAAGATATGCAACAAACTACATGACACATCGGATATGAGGTTTAAGTCCGGCTTAACTCACAATCACGTGCTTGTTTTGTGTAAGTTTTGTAGTTTTCAACTCTAACACAAGCACTAAACACTAAACAAACACGCGAGCTGTTGTAACTCAGTGTTGACATGACAAACTACTCGAGTGACCTGTTGACCGGCTCGTCTGGTTTAAACCGGGACATATTAAACCAGTTTTAAACTGGTTTATTGGTTTTTTTAAACAGTTTTAAACGAGTTTTAGTTTACATAGTTTTTTAGTTTTCGGGGGTCGTGCACGCAAAACAAAAGCAACTTTTGCAACTTTTCTGGCATCTGTTTGCATGCAGAGATGCAGCTCGATGCTGAAAGCGGTGATGATGATGATGATGAAGATGATGGACGTGCTTACAGCCTTCAGGTCCAGCACACCGTCCTTCGCCTCCTGCAGTAAAGTCACAAATTTGGTGGTGAGCAGCCCGAGGCTCTTCTCGTGTCGGCTGGGGGTCTGCGGCTGGAGCGGGTCCCCCGCCGCCCCCGGTTCGGTTCTGCCGGTCTCCAGCTCCATGAAGCGGCTCGCACGAGTGCGCGGTCGACGGATCTGAGGTTCGGTTAATAAATCGACGTGTTGTATTTCTATCGCTTTCCCCGCTGACAGCACCGGTTCCGCGCAGACGCTCGTTCGCTTCCCGTCGACAGCCGGCGGATCCGGAAACATGGACGGGGGGTTGAGTCTCAGTTGATCCGGGTCCGGACGCAGGTTACCCGAACCCAGATGGCCTAACCGACCCGACGATCTCACGACACCGAGCCGCTTGAATGAGTGAAGCCGTTGACGGCGCGGTGCATCATGGGATGTGCTGATAAGACGCGTGTGTTCTGAGCTGCGACCTGCAGGGGGCGACACACAACGCTTTAATATATATTTAATATAGTTTTAATATTCAGCCCCTGTGTGTGTGTGTGTGTGTGTGTGTGTGTGTGTGTGTGTGTGTGTGTGTGTGTGTGTGTGTGTGTGTGTGTGTGTGTGTGTGTGTGT
>JAZGTK010015085.1:0-13393 GCA_036877625.1 Ambastaia sidthimunki
TCCCATTTCACCTTTGCAGTCTAAAGTCATCCCTAGACTTCTTATCCAAGACATCATACTGTAAAATTCATACAAGGGATTTGTATGATTAGCCCTGAAACTAAGAATCTAAGTGTCTAAGTCCTTGTAATTCTCCCGCTAATGGGTTTGAACCCGTAACCTCTGGATTAGTTGCTGTAACTCGCTGATCTACCGGCGCATGTTTCAGGAGCAGCTCCAGGAGTTCCAGCGTCAGCGGCTGCGGGTGCAGCAACATCTTGAACAGAAGCAGCAGCAGAGACAGCTTTACCATCAGATGCTGCTGGAGGGCGGAGTCCACCCTCCGGATCAGCCCACAGATGCCGTCCAGCACAACCTCACCCAGAAGTTCCTCAACAGGTCAGAGCTGTGGCCCTCTAATGCGCCCCACAGGCATTTAAATGTGTATGAACCACAGCTCTGTTGATGTGGCTTCTTGTAGCTAAAATGCTAAAGTTGCTAGTGCCTCTAGTGTTTGTTTTAGATCGATTGCATTTAGTTGTTTATTTTAGGAATTTTGTGTATATCTGAAGTTTTAAAGTGAATAGGTTAATGCTAATAATGCTAATTTCTTTTTAAAGGTTAATAATTTTGGTAATTGTAATTACAAAATTATATTTTAAATGGGTGCATATGTGTAAGTACATTTTGGAAGAAATACTATGGAAAATTAGTCAAATTAAACCCCTTAATTTTTGTCTTTATCTGCTTTGATTTCATTGAACTCATTTGAACTCATTAACCTAATATCAGCCTTATATTAGCAAAAAATGTGCATCGGTCGTGCACTAGTTTTTACTTTCACTTTCATGTTCTTTTGTGTAGGTCCATTCAGAAGCTGGAGGAACTGAATGTGGGCATGGAGGATCTGGGAGAAGATGTCCAGGCTTTGGCTCAGCAGTGTAACGGTGTGGCGGGAAAACAGACCCCTGAAGCTGGATCTGGAATGAACAAGACTTCGGTGGTCAGCAGCACCCCTCAGAAGGGAGGAGGGCGGGGGGTGCCGTCGCTGGATGAATCTCCTGTGCTGGTCAACCAGAGGTGAGTTTCATTTCTCAAATCTTTGTATTCTGCAGTCAGTAAAGTTTAAAGATTGACGATAGATCTTCAGATTTTCAACAATAAAGGCGTCAGATGATTAACAAACTGACAGTATGGAGCTTTTTCAGAAACCAATATCTGCCATAATAACTGTAACTTTTTTGCATTATTTTATTAGGAACATGTAAAACTGAAATAGTACTGATTGATTTCATGTGTCTTTGTGAGCTTCTCTCTTCTAATGCTAATATATCATGACAGCGTGTTTCAGGATGAGAAACCCAAATCTCCATTCGTCGCTGTGCAGACCCTGGAGGACACGCAGGCTGTGCGGGCCGTTGCTTTTCACCCTTCCGGGACCCTCTACGCTGTGGGTTCGAACTCCAAAACCCTGCGTGTCTGCACTTACCCACAATCCCTTAAAACTAGGTACATTTTACACTGTTTAAAACAGCCTGTGTAGTTTTATAAATTGTAAATTCTTGTTTGCATTTAGATTTTAACAGGTGCTTTTATTTAAAAGGAAGTCCTTCAGTAACATTTGATAAATTCTTGTTTATTGGAATTCAAACCCATAACCTTGGTGTTGCGGGCACAATGTTGTTGAGCTATAGAAGCACACTGGATAATACCCAATTTGGGTGTATTTTACTACAGTTGTACGTTTAACAGTCTCTGTTTTGTAGCGCTCAAGGTCCAGTAAAACAGCCCGACATCTGTTTTAAACGCATCAAACATCACAAAGGCTCAATCTACTGCGTGGCCTGGAGTCCCTGCGGTCAGTTGCTGGCCACCGGCTCCAATGACAAATACGTCAAAGTTCTGCCCTTCAACGCAGATACCTGCAACGCTACAGGTAACATTAAATACACAAGAATTGAATTACATTGGAACTTAATTGTGGGCCTGTGTAGATATTTACACTATAATCAATATTCACTTACACAGTATTAATTATATTACTATGCCTATTACATCAGTATTAGCCATTATACTTTAATAAACAGACATGAAATATTGATTTGAATTATGAGATCATTTGATGTGTAAAGAGAGAGACCTCTGAGTGTTTTAAAATCTGATTAAATGTGTTTTGACTGCAGGTCCAGATCTGGAGTTCAGCATGCATGATGGGACCATCAGGGACCTGGCGTTTATGGAGGGTCCTGAGAGTGGAGGTGCCATCCTCATCAGTGCTGGTGCAGGAGACTGTAACATCTACACCACTGACTGCCAGAGAGGACAAGGCCTACATGCGCTCAGTGGACACACAGGTACACACACACACATATAAACGCACACACACAGGTCCACACACACAAACATAAACGCGCACACACACATTTTTTGAAACATTTTTGCATGTAAAAGTATCAATTAGTATGTTTAATAATCAATTTTCCTCATGTGGACCACTGGCTGTGTGTGACTTTGACCATCCTTGTGGGGACATTTGGTATAGAAGACTTGTTCAGATGGACATAATGGACACAGATGAACCCAGTCATGAACTGTGTGCTTCCATAACACAACTTTAAATTGTGAATATGTCCTCGCTTGTCTGTTTGCAGGGCACATATTGTCTCTGTACACATGGGGTGGGTGGATGATCGCATCTGGCTCTCAGGATAAGACGGTGAGGTTCTGGGACCTGCGTGTGCCCAGCTGTGTGAAGGTTGTGGGGACAGCTCTGCATGGAGGAACAGGTCTGTCCTCCTGCCCTATCATTCGGCTAGAAACAACGTAGGGCGGGACTTAATTTTATACAATGCCATTTCATTGGATTGAGAAAAGTAGGCTCTGATGTTATTGCTTAATATTATTACTTTTCGGAGACAGAGGAAGTTATTACTTATGTTTTAATGAAACAATTACAAATAAATGTGAACCATGAATCATGCAGAATAAAGAGCTATAGAATATAAATGGTACCTTTTCTGCTTTGATTTAGTGACAGGAAGTGCAGTTGCCTCAGTGGCAGTGGATCCCAGTGGGCGGCTCATGGCCACCGGATTGGAGGATTGTCGCTGCATGCTCTATGACATCAGAGGCGGTCGGACGGTCCAGGGGTACCGCCCACACACCAGCGACGTCCGTTCTGTCCGCTTTTCTCCTGGCGCACACTATCTACTCACAGGTTCCTATGACAACAAAGTCATGATCTCTGATCTTCAAGGTGGGTTGTGCAAGAACCGTTCGTCGTGTTCAAAAATGTCACAGTTTATGTAGATATTACATGCATTTCATTTAAATGTTAAACTTGCTATTAAAATCTACCTCGTATGTGGCATAATTGATGACTTATTTATCATTTGTAGCATTTTATTTTAACACTTCTAAAAGTTTTTTTAATTAGTTTTAGAGTGAATTTTTAGAGTGAATAGGATAAGGTCATGACCAAGGCCGGATTCGAACCGAGGGCCCCAGTTATGAGCCAACAGCTCATGTATATAATGAGAAAGGGTGCCCCCTTCTGTGACATAATTAACATCTCCTTTACAATCTGCATCAGTCTCCAATTACATCTAATTCAGTTTTAAATGTGTTTTAACAAAAACAAAAGTTAATTTTGCCTGTTTTCTTTTAGGGGATCTCACCAAAACTCTGCCAGTCACAGTAGTGGCAGAACACGCTGATAAAGTGATCCAGTGTCGATGGCACACTAGAGACCTCTCCTTCCTGTCCTCTTCTGCCGATAAGACAGTCACATTATGGGCATATCAGCCTTAATCTACACCTCACTGCTGAAAAGAATAGATTCACTAGAAGTAATTTTGAAGGACAGTTATGGGTAAATATGAGTATTTGTGTGTTTGTTTGTATTTATTACTGTACAAAAAGAAACCAGAAATCTTTCCAGTTCTTCATCTTGGTCACATAAATTTGGATTTGCATGTCTACTGGAAAGAAAACAGCTTTATTGTCAAATGTCGCTGTGCACAAAAAATGACGTTATTGCAAACACAAAAAATGGCACCCGTAGCATCGCTTTTTTGCTATTTTAAGTGAATGAAACTGTTCTGAAAATGTGAGATAAATTGTGCCTTGAGGTTATGTTGTCTGTAGGTTAACCGAATGTCATGTAAATATGAGCTTTTTGTATATGCCTAATTGCTAGTTAAAGCACAAGCTAGTTACAGCTGTATATAACACATTGCACTACAAACATTCAGATGCTGTTAAAACTGACATCTTGCATAATACTTTTTAAACAGCTTGAACATTCATCTCGTTTAAATGTAAATAAACCAACATGCCGTGAATACGGACAACAGATGTTTTGTAAAGTCACGGTTACTGGTGTATGTTGAGACGCTTCTATATGCATTTTTAGGAATGGTTTTATTTTGGATTGTCATTTTGTCTAATGTGGATATTTACATGCAAAACATGCATCACTTTTGCACACAAATTTAGCACCTTTTTCTATTGATGCTGAGAAAGTTACGATCATCACATGCTCATTAGTAAATTATTTTACCATGATTCTCATTTAATGTGGTATTACACTTAATGAACTGTTAAAAGTTTACAGAAAACCAAATAAAACATTGTGAAAGCATTTAAAAAGTCTTTAAATACTTTTCTATTAACGTCAACATTAACATTCCGCTTCCCACTATATTGATCTTGTCACAAAGATTACGGAAAAGCACTCGAACAAAGACAAACTGCTGATTCCTTGAATCCTGGCTGTAACTCGGAAACCGATTAAAATCCGCCATCTTGACAAGGAGCACCATGGACCATATATTTTGGTCTATTCCTCATTTTTTAGTTGAAATTGGAATAATGTGTACATGTGTACAGAAGTGACTTGATCTTCAGTAAATCTTTGTAGGACAGCTGTATCTGCTTGTTTAAAATCGATTTAAATCTTTATGTTGGTATTCTATACATTATTACATATAAAGTAATGCGTTATTTCAGAGGTGCTCATTGTATACTTGTACAATATATTTTGGAGTATATTTTAGGAGTTTATTGTCTCGTAAATGCTTTATGTTCTAGCAACAAATACGCGGCACATATTGGGCGTGTACAGTAGGCGGCGGTAATGCTCCTAAAGAGTAAGCGGCCATTTAAACGAGAAGAACAAAAAGTGGGTTAGTTTCGGTTTGAAAGTACAGCTGTTTGTACTGCCAGTGTTTGGACCTATTTACGATTGTTTGTGTCGTGAACTAACCCGTTAAATGTTTCATTTCGTCGATGTTAATTTACCGCAGTTTATGGTGCTATAGAAAAAGAGCAAGTTTACAATACAGTAACAGTGTAACAGTAGCTTCGTGTCGGAGGTGTGTCTTTATTGACCTGCGACGATCGTATGATGTTTTTTGCAGTTTGACTATTTGTTATTGTTTTAAAAAGAGATCATGAGAGTGCCTGTCTGTTCGTCGTTTGGATTTCGCAGTTTGTTTGTTATTTGTGGTCTTTATGTTATTATTTGTGCGAAGATAAAGATAAATCAAAACGAATGGATCGATCCATACGACATGCTGAATTACGACCCGACAGCAAAGCGCATGAGGAAACCAACACATGAGGTGAGCGGATTATTTCGTACTATATATGGCATCTTATATATCTGGTGGTGTTTACAGTCTCTTAAAATCGCTTATACATTTATATTCTTCAAACCCGTATGCAATTAATGTAAACGCTTGTCATGGAAATAACATTACAGTTGTGAAATTCCCTATCGTCACGTGTTGACAGTGTTCACACCCATAACTGCAAGCGAAACCTTGGACTTGCAAGCGAGTGTGTTTTGTAAAGGAGAAGCAAATAGCATTTCTTTAACCATTTCTATGAGTCTGACCTTGTGTTCATGTTTCACAGTCAGCGAGTTACGCAGATGTGCCAACCAAGAGAGGGGAAGAATCCAGTGAAGTGTCACAGTGTCCTGATGTTTCAGAGTGCACCAATAAACTCAGTGTTTTGCAGAAACAGGTGATAAATATTGCTCTACTGTTTTACTGTGGTATTATTTTACTATATTATCAGGTGCCACCAACTGACAATAGGACAACCATGTACTACTTTTATATAAGGGTTTGTTTGTTTTTATTTATGTGGTTATTAATTTATGTGAATGAGAAGTATGAAAAACGGTCTTAAAGCTTAAGTACTCCAGTAGTTATACTGGGTGTCTTCTGTGCGCAAAAACAGAATCTCAAGAATGAACCTACCAAATGACTTGTGTTTTTATTTATAATTCAGACCATAAACCATATATTGTTTAAAATGAATTACATTTTCTGAGACTTACACTTTCACATATATGAATTCTTTTGTCATTTAACGCAAAAGAAAATGTGAGGATAAAGGGGGAATTAAATTAATGCATATTAATATTTATTCATTCTTCCTTTTGTAGGTTGAGGAGCACAAAAAGAAGGGGGACACAAGCTCTAACCAGCCAACATGTCTTCCAGTATTCAAACGTTTCCTTTCCAAGCTCCTTAAAGAAACTGGAAAAATTGGATTGGTATGTCTATCCATTTTCTCTGAGGAACCAACACCATGCATAATACTACAGCAGGTTTCATTACTTTTGCCTTTTTGCCTGTTTAGCCGGATGATGCAAATACAGTGATGCATTATGATGCTGAGGTAAAACTGTCCAAGCAAACAGTGGCCGAATTCCAGAAGCTGTTGAAAGACGACAAGGACTGGACCACTGGAGCCATTGATGAAGGTCTCAGTCAAGTTCTGATCAACTTCAAATATCATGACCCTGAAGTCTGGAAGTGGCGATTCGAAGACACTTTTTACGTGGAGGTGGATACTGTCATTAAGGTCAGTTTTATAGAAGTCCCAGTGTTTGTTCGATAGATTTGCGGCAGGGGGTTGCTAGGGTGTTGACATGTGGTTGTTAAGGTGTTCTTTGTTGGTTATTAGTGCATTGCTATGTGGTTGTCCAAATTAAAACAGCCACCCCTTTATAATATTTTACTATTTTATTATTATAACTTTGTATTATATATTGTATTATAACTCTTTAACTTTTATTTTCTGCAGGTTTTATTGTGTGTTCTGATTGTCACAGCGGTTATCGGTACTGAAATGTGGTCTTCGGTGTCCTGGTTTATCCAGTTCAGAAGAATGTTTGCAGTCTGCTTTTTTATCAGCTTAATCTGGAACTGGTTTCATCTTTATATGGTAACAATTTTTGTTCTTTTATACTAGTATAAATTAATTGATAGAGGTTGATAGAGATCTTGTACACAACACTGGTGATCTGTTATAGCCATGACATTTTTAATACACAAGTGTAGAAGAAAATTGCCAATAGATTGGGAAAACGTTTCTCTTTTGCTAGCTTGCATTTGCTGAACATCAAAAGAACGTTGTGCAGTTGGATAGAGTCAATGAGAAATGCACCGGGGTGAAACAAATGGACTGGAAAGACAGTTTGTCAGGTAGAGTATTTTGTGTTTTTGGCATTCCTGTTGAGCCCCGTAGGGGACATGAAGCAAAAGTTTCTCATTCTCTTGTAGTATGTTTTGCATATTGGGAGGTAACACAAACGGTTGCTAGGGAATGCAGAAGTTATTGTGAATCGATGCTAAACTCTTTCTTCCTCCCCTAAGGGGCTTCATACATTCCAAACCTATATGCTGTTATTTTTCTGAATGGAGCACAAAAAGAGAATTCTTTAAGAATCTTAACGTAGACCTTTTCCATATAGCAGCAGATTTGAGTGACTAGTTTTGTGTATGAATGAAATTTAAGGCACCTAGTGGTCATTGAACTTCCACTGTATTTAAAGAGCTTTGTGAAGAATTTTTCAACATTCTGCTTTTGTGTTCCACTGTAAAATAAATTTTGATCAATTTGAGGGAATTTACTCTTCCCATTATTCCTAAATGACACCTGCAATTCTTAGTTTTTTAATTATTGTTAATATACTGTATGTAATTATTATTGTTTTATTATGTTGTTTTTATGCTGATTCAGAGTGGTATAGACACACATGGACTCTTCAAGATGATCCTTGCAAAAAGTACTACGAGGTCCTGTTGGTGAACCCTATTTTACTTGTACCACCCACTAAGGTTTGTTTCTTCTTGTTCCCAAAAATTCAGCTTGAAAAGAGATGCATTGAAACTATTTTCAATACATATGAATTTCATACATAAGCGTTTTGTGTTTTACAGGCTATCACAGTGACCATAACCAGCTTCATCACGGATCCACTGAAGCACATTGGGCAGGGCATCAGCGAGTTCCTCAGAGCTTTGCTGAAGGATCTACCAGTTACTCTCCAGATACCTGTTCTTCTGATGATTGCTGGAGCTATCTTTGTAAGAACTGTGAAATTAACATTTATTTTAGAATATCATGGGATAAAAAACATAGTTGATCACACATTTGCCATCCTCAGGTGTTTATGTATGGAAGTGCTCATGCTGCAATACAACATGCATTACCTTGGCCCCGGTTTGGACAACGTCATGGTCCACCGCCTCCTGCGGTAGGGCAGCCCCAAGTTCCCCAGCTGAGAGAGCATGAGGATTGGGCAGGAGGTGATGCCCCACAGCCCCTACAGGTGCACCAGGAGGCCAACCGTCTGAATCATGTGGGAAACAGGGTTAACCAGGGCTTT
Source organism: Ambastaia sidthimunki (assembly GCA_036877625.1). NCBI lineage: Eukaryota > Metazoa > Chordata > Actinopteri > Cypriniformes > Botiidae > Ambastaia > Ambastaia sidthimunki. Next base: position 8,669 of record JAZGTK010015085.1, read on the forward strand.
AGGCAAAGAAATGCTAATGCTCCACAGCCTAACCAGGACGGAATCAGGACCCCTCAGCCAGGAGATAGAGATAATCAAAGCATGGAAATCCGAAATGAATTTGTCGGCAGGCCTGGAGGTGTCCAGGCAGTACGGGTCGAGACCCTGCGCTGCACAGGAAACATCTCCAGCGAGGACAGTGTTGATTGTCAGCAGCGACAGGAACAGAACCCTGGCGCAGAGGGAGGTGAAGAACCTATAGTGGATGAACCTCCAAAGAAGGAAAAGGAAAAAATTCCATCTTCTAAGGACAAGAAAGAACAGAAAGATGCTCAGACTGAGGACAGAAGTGACAATGTGCCCAAAAGCAATGAGCCCTCTCAGAAAATAGATGTGAAAACACTAGGTGCTCATGAAGAAAGTGATGTAAGTATCAATTGATTTTCATTGCAATTGTTAGATTTTCCTTGAATTTGGCTGATCAGTCATTGGGTGGCTCGCCAATGTACTAGAAACTAACATCAATTTGCAGGTTAAGTTTTACTGCCACCATTATGTAGCGGGCAATGTCTGTCTTCACCAGTGCAGTTAATGTTTTTTTGCATCATCATTGTGTCATTGTGTTATCGTGTTACTTGATGGTCTGTGACTGTATTGTTATTGTTGTTCCATCTAGGAATTTTTTTTTACTGAAAAGTATTACAAATCTTTGTTGTGAACATGGCACCTCCAATTGCAATATTCATTGAATTCTGAAAAATATTCCGTGCATGAAGACATTTTGTAGAAAATAAGCTAAACATGTCTTACTAATAAACATTTATTTGCTTTTTCAGTCTCTTAATTTAAATATATAATGTATATTCAGGTTGCTCCTGAATAATTGATTAAAAACATGTTTTGTTTGTGCAGGTCCAGGGGCCATCAGCAGATGTTAGAACCTCAGTGCCTGGAGAGGAAACATGTTCAAGCTATAATACTCCAGTTCAAGAAACAGGGCAATAAATGTCCTCTTTTTGTTACTGGCATTAAAAAAAATACATTTATACAAGTATTGGGGATTGTTTAACATGGTTATTCAGAAATATTTTTTTGTGTAGTCTATAGTTTGTTTTGAAAGAAGACCAGAAGTTTCTGGAATTTGCCTAAACATTGCAAAATAAACGGGGCATGTTTTGAACTTGTCTACAATCATTAAAAGCACACTTGCTGTGTGTTTACAAGAAAAACATTTGGCCACTGATTGGTCAGTGACTAACGTTTAGCTGTGACGTCATGCAAGGTTATGTATTAGTGTTTAAACCAGGCACATATGGTCTTAGATGACAGATTACATGAAGTTGTCTGATAAGAGCTGCCAAGACGTTGCTAGAACGTCTAGAAGTCTTCAAAGAACATTTAATTCTATTGGCAAAATAAATGTATTATTTGTATTATGTAAATGTATTATTGTGTGTTATCTATTATTATCTATTATATTGTGTGTTATACATTTGGACATTTGCTGGTAAATTCTCCTTTTTAAACCTAGATTTAAAAGAAGTACATGTCTATTTGCACAGTTGTGAACCTGTATTTTGACCACAAGTCTATCCGCAAATGACAATGTCAAAGACTGCTCATATGGCAAGACTATAAATAGATTTTATGGATTGACAGGTGCTAATCCTCACCGTTTGAGCAGCCGCTTTTCTGCAGGAATGATCTACCTAGGCTATACCTTTTGTGGTTGGAATATTCCAGGACCATGAGAAGGTACCATCAGAATGTTGGCCTTTAAAAGGAACTGAAAGAGAACTTGGGGAGTACTCATGGTGTAGTACTCATTATGACCAATTGATGGCAGTATACGTTGCTATATGCAGCCAGAAGTTCTATCCAAAAACAGGCTGGTTTAATTCATGTTGTTGCATTCTCTTCATCTGTGGTGGTTCAGTTTGAAGGTCTGAGTCAGGTGGAAGAATGTCTCTTCTCTCTGGTCAACAGGGACTTCATGTTCACAAAGGTTTGCGGAGTTTGAGCAGAAGAACACAATGGTGTGGCTGTTCAGCAGAGCTTATCTCTACTTGTTCATCTTCATTGCCCTCATCACAGATGCCTCATCATCAAGGTATCACAGCAATCTCAACAAAAGCTTCTTCAAAAGTTGAAACATATAAAGTTCATGCTGATTTATACAGCCAGACTTTAAGTTATGACTCAAGTTGTCCATTTTAGTTATGTAGAACATTGCAAGTCTTTAAGCATTTGGTAGAGGCTTTTATGCAGAGTAACTTACAGCACATGCAAGCATGTACATTGAGTAAATAGAGCTCACAATGTACTGCTCTTAGTACATATCAACCACTCTATTTTGACCAGGGTTACCAAACAACAGGCTTCCCCATGACTGAGCGCCAGTCGTTCCTGATGGAGCAGAAGGAGGGTTTCCCCCTCCAGGGGCAGGAGGGTTCTGGCACAAAAATCAGGGAAACAGACCGTTTTCCCTCCCTGTGTTGCTGCAGAAGGTATATAATCCTAAACATCAGCTTCAGGGCATCAGAGCGTCCTCCAAAACTGAGGTTAGCCCACTGTGGCATGAGAAATAGAATTAGTGGTGGAGGAGAAAGAAAGACACACCCAGCCGAGTGCTGATTACGGAGAAATCCTGGGGGGAAAGAACGAGATGGCTTCTCCTTGCCTTACAGGAATTTCAATGATAAACAAGCAAGAGTTTGGATAAGAAAAATTATCCCTCATTAGTAACTGACTGCTGTATATCTCTTTTAAGGATATAAGTGAATACATTTAAGGATAAAAGAGAAAGATGAGATAAAAGACTGTTTATAGATTGACTGTTCTATGCCTTGCTACACCATGTTGCCTCTGTTCTAGTTGTTTTTGGTTACATCCTGGGCAGATTTGAAACCAAACTCCATTAAAAGCACTTATTGTTTGCTCGCTTTGTGACCGGTATGCCTCACGGGGAACACTCGGATAGAATTTGATGCTGTCTAAAATCAAGTTAAAAGCCACTCACTAGCTTAGTGTCGATCTAAAGTTGAGTGGATTTGACCACGGAAATTATGCTGTGATTGGGGTTTAAATTATTTGTATGCTAGATTCATGCTTGAAATCCTGTTAAATGCATTAGAATTGTTGGATTGTTATATTATGTAAAAAGAAAAGTTTCATTGCAAATCAGTATTATGGTTAATTTGACTTTCTTAATTTGTTGCCCAATCAGTCTGGCCCTCAGTCTTGAGTCCCCAATACACACATAATGAACATCACTAATGTAACCAATCCCATTTGGCAAAACTAACCTCAAAAGTTCTCTTTTGAAAGTTAACAATCAACTTTTTTTTAGGAATGTCTAGTTTCACTTCTCCTAGAAACAGCAACATATCACAAAATAAAAACAGAGACATGTTCATACACAGATTGATGACTAGCGTTGCCAAAATATATACCATTTAAGGCCAAATTTCTAACTTAAAATTCAGAGTTTCAAAAAGTGGTCTGGTCTCCAAGTTTGTGATGCATTTAGCATTTGACCCTGGAATACCCTCTACAGTAGTTCAAAAATGGCAGGAGCTATAAGATCACCCCAGGCTTTCTCCTTTACAATCTATATACAGCTATATACAATGGCAACTCAGTGACCCTATGAGCTCCCAAAGATGACGCCATCATTCTCATCAGATAAATGTTACAAACCACACGTTCAGTGTTAAATCTACTAAAAACTGCATTTTAGGAGAGTTATTGCAGTTTAAATAAGGCAGAAATTGTGATTGCTGCTCTGCATACATGTTTCATGTTGAAAAGAATGGAAGAGCTTTTTAAACATGCCGACAGAATGTGGGCAATTTCATTTGGATGTGAAACGACAGATGCCAGTAAATGCTCTACGAGGCAATTAAGACCAAATAATGAAGCGTTTGATGGATCAAATGCCAAGTCCAGGAAATGTTTGATGCATCTTGTGCAATCTTTCAAATGGTTCCAGACAATTGTTGTAAACTGGAGAAAAATTTATTATTATTATTTATTTTATTTATTCGCTAGGCCTCAGGGTTTGTATAATCAAGGCATGGTTTTGTGTCAAAGAAGCCCTTTAAATTCAACATTTGTACTTTAATTTCTACATTTTATTAGGCCTTTGGTGTTACCTCATAATGACTTTTGAAACTGAACATTCCAAAGATTAAAGTTAACTTTTAAATTGATTTTAACATGTAAAATGTTTAAGGAATTGTTGCTATCTGTAACATGTAACATCGGACAAATGTTAAAACAAATCTTTGATTCAAATTTGCCCGCATTCGGATAGTGAATATTTTTCATAAATAATGCACTGCCACGACTGTGTAAAGTAACATATTAATAAAATTTCACCTGTAGTAATTAGATGGTGTTAATTGGGACTTACTACAGCAATCAGAATAGAAATTTTGTTATTTTTGAACTGAAATTTTTGTCATTGTGAGTTACTACAGCAATCAGAATAGAAAAGTTTCATTTAGTTGTTTTTTAGTGAATATTTTTCATGAATAATCCACTGCCACGACTGTATAAAGTGACATATCAATAAAATGTCACCTGTAGTAATTAGGTGGTGTGCATTGGGAGGTACTACAGCATTCAGAATGGGAAAATAACATTTTGTTGATTTTTGGTTAATATTTTTATTTTTTATGAGCAGTGACAAATTATGCACTTTGTCATTTGTTGACGCTCCCTTACACAGACGGTACCGCAAGT
>JAZGTK010015086.1:0-13393 GCA_036877625.1 Ambastaia sidthimunki
TTTGAAGAAGGCAGCAACACTGGATCAAGCATCAAGGTAGACATGATCGGATCCAGAAACTCATCTGGAGCATCAGAGTAGGTCTCCTCCTCCTGCTGATGTCTGTCTGCCAGAGACTGAAGGACAGGGATGCATAAAATCAACAAGATTAACATCAACACCCCCATGAGTTCCTAAAAACCCATTGAATCTACAAGTGAATATATTAACCTTAATTCTATCTGCTAGGAGACTGAATGACAAAATCATATCTCCAGGCTTGTTGATCTTCTTGAGAACACGGACAGTTTGGCAGAACAGAGTGGGAGAATATGACCTTCCGTCTTTTGGGACAGTGGCGCAGAAATTTTCTTCATCCCTGTGGTCAGAACAACCCCAAGAGAAGTTAACTTTCGTAACATGCTTCCTAAAATTCAAATGTAAATAAATTTAGTGTAAAGGTTAAATATAAAAGCAAATAGCCTACCCCAGGTTTAGGTAAATAGTACAGATGTCAGACACCAACTGCTGGGGCTTAAAATCAAATTCGCTAAAGTCTTTCACCTTCAAAGCACCCATTTTGGGGCCTACCAGGTGCTGCAAAAAGTAGTTGAGCATGGAGATGATCCTCTCGGCAAGAAAAGGGTGAACAAAAAGACCTTTTATCTCTGGAAGGCAAAATAAATATTTAAATATATAGAAATAAAATATATAATAATATAGAATTCTGTGTTTTAGCGTTATTTTGTATTTCCTGTATATTTAAAGGCAGGCGTATTTGTTCCAAAAACATTCTACCTTTTCAAAGCTAGCTTGCTATTGCTAGCTTCCCGAAATTGCCTACCCTACCTTTAAAGTCAAGTGTTTTAACCATATTGCTCAGTTCTGGCTCGATCAGGTAGTATATGACAAAGAAGATGTGTTAATATGTCAGTGCATCTGGTATATTTTCCATCGCTTACCAGATGTGAGAAAAGCCAAGGTGCCAATGGTCTCATTTGACATGATGTTGTGGAAGCGACCCAGCTGTCCAAACATCTGCAGACTAGACTCCTTCTCTCTGCGGGCGTCAGGGGCCAGACTGTCCCACTCCCCCCGATCCCTCTCCAGCTGGAGGATCTTGATCTTACTTAGGTACTAGAAGAAACAGATGCGCACACTAGGTCAACCATTTATTTCTTCGTATCAACTGTATGGATGTTATTATGTAAATTAATGTGTAATGTTAACCTAACAAGCAAAACTGAACAAACAAGATCTTTAGATCTGTGAACATGGTAGAGAGGGCAACATGCCAACAATCTGTTATTACAGTACCTGTATAGCCTCGTCAAGTAAGAAGATGGCATCATTCATGAGCAGATTCAGAAACCTTAGGAAGAGTGGTGGATTCATGGCCTCCAGGTTTTTTGATGCATAATCTGCCAGACGCTGTAAGCAAACAACAGATTTTTGACTAATTAGAAAATGATTTTTGGTTTGCCGTGATTGCAAACAAGGGATAAAGCAAACATTTCCATTTTTAAGAGCATAAATATTACAATATTAGTAATATATTAATACAATTTTCCTTTGGTTCTCACCTTAATGCTCTCCCTATAATCTTCTTCCCCCCACATGTACTTCAAAATGGCATACATTGGCCTCCTGTAATTAAACTTCTGCTCAAACTGATGAGGATCACCTGTGGGACAGGCATAAATAAACTCTTACACAAGCTGTTACATTCAAATGAAAGAAGCACTAACAAAAACACTTCAGACACTGACCGGTGAACTCTATGTCCACAAACACTGTAATGAGGGCTTCAGCAAGTTGAGGCGCATGTCGATATGAGCTGAACACTCTTTGGCGCTGGAACATGATAGGCTGGGCGGTGCCAGCTGACACAGTCTCCATATGGGGCATCACAGCCTCGAGAACCTCTGCCAGCTTTGCCCGCAAATGAGGATTCTTTATTCTGGGGGTAAATAATTACAAGTAAACAACAAGCCACATGGCGCACACAAAAATGCAAGAACTCAGCATCAGACCGGCTCACACCTCTCAACATTGCCCATGAACACAGTGATGAAGGTCAGGACATGTTCCAAGCTTTCTGCTGATGACTCCAACACCTCGTCAGCAAATCGGCGGAGGAATATGAAGAAGTCACCCATGTTTTCGACAAAAAACTCTGGAAGGACAAGAAAGGGTTAGCTTTCAGACACAACAGACCAAATCAAAGGTGGTTAAAGAAAGAATAAGTACTAAATTCTCTCTCAGATGCTAAAGTCTTAGAAGGATACCTGGCACAAAGCACAGCAGACTGTTTTCTACCAGGGGAATGGGAAATGAGACTGGTATGTGTTCTGGGCCCTGGTTGCCCATGCTGAGCTGGACCAGCAGGGTGGCGCAGGAGGCTTGGAGGTTGAGGCAGTGTTGCAACATGGTGGGTTGTGTTGTAGCGGCCTTGGTGGAGAGATAAATCGTCATGAGGCGTTCAAACTGTTCTCGTAGTTCTGCTGCAGGGCCTCCACTCAGCTGTGAGTCTCGCCACGTCCCCTGCAGCCGATGCAAAGACTGATTTAACTTCACCATCTGATCATGAAGTCTGAAAGAACAAATGCAAATAAGTAGTTTTAATTGCAGATGTCACCTGTGTACTTTATGTGAGCTATAGTAGAAGCAAAGGAGTCCATCTTCTATCAATATAAGGCCAATCACAGTATTACCTATGGAAGCCCAAGTGCATGGTAAGCTGTGTAAGGATGAGGTTCTCTGTGAGAAGACTGTATGACTGGGCAAATTCAATGGTTTGTTGAGGGGGCACAGGTATCAGACAGGTCTCCTTGTCCAAACCTGTAGACGAAAGTGTGATTAGCTCAGATTATTACGTGGGAAAAGCACATGAACAATAGAGTCGCACTGCATGTTGGCACAGGCAGTTCACCTCTCGCATGCACGTTTCTGTTGCGTCGCTCTTCCTCACTCAGTTCCTTCAGCATGCAGTATGTGGGGTTAAAGGTCAAGAGTTTAGGGGAGTAAGGTCTACAAAAAGGCTGGCAGAGCTTGAGCAGTGCAGATCCCAGATTTAGGAAAAATGCATCCGAAGCGTACATTTGAAAGAATATCTCGGGCATCTGGTTTGCCCAGATTTTGGTCCGCCCCATGTTGGCCTGCAGGCAACCGCCCAACCACGAGAGCAGCAGGTGTCGCGTCTCGCCGGACTGCTGAAGCAAGTTTTTCAGAATCTGATACAGCTTATCATGAAATTGCCCCATAAACTATAACACGAGAGAAGCAGAGATAAAAAAAAAAAAAAGAGTAAGAGTCTGAAAACACGAGATTAGAGAAGGCTACAGTAAATGTTGTGGATCTGTGCTCACCTGGTGTATATTTGACTCCTGAACCTTCATTTCCTGTGGGCTTGAGCGAGAAGGATTGAGGAAAAAACCATGGTTCTCAACCACACCGGGAGTTTTTAACAGGCATGAAATATTCAGGATGGTGCCTAGAAGAGTTTTCTGATACTGAAGTCCATTGTTGGGATCTTTGGGCTGAATGTGCTCCATTAATACCTAAAATCAGAAACAAATCTGCATTATCCAAACAATGTTAAAGATTTGTTTCATGTATTTGATTTACAGTATTGGAGTTTACTTTATCATTACTAAACAATAGTATGACGGTCCTAACCTTAGCAATGTCTCTTTGACGACTGAAGTACAGGAGAATCTCCAGGTAGGAATACAGCAGCAGCTGACAGAGGTCTAAGTCCTTGACTCGGCCTTGAAAAATATCAAACACTGGCACCATCACCTCCCCAAAGGTCCGCACCTCCTGATCAGCCAACAAACTAGCAATGACCTCCTCTAAAAACTCCACAACTTCCTCAAGCCCTGCAGTGACAATGACACAAATATTTTAATTCGCTCTGAAACATCTCACATCTTCTCAAACCTGATTCTACAGCAGACTTACGAGCTCCCCTAACAGCTTCTAGCAACAGGTCCAGCAGCTGCTCGTAGATGTTCTGACTGGTGTAGATCTCTGGTGTGAGCAGCACCGTTCGGGCGTTGGACACCGTCAGGTTCTTACAGCGCACGGCATATGACAATAGCTTCTCCGGGACTTTAGTGATCTGTGGGATTTTAAGAACACAGACACTGTGATTGCCACATCAACATAACCCTAACCCATTTAATACACTACAGAATGATAACATACAGGTTAACTCTCATTAAAAAAAGTCTTCAGTAGGGTTTCAAGATATATCGAAATTATTGAAATATCACAAACGTGCATATCACAATGGTTTGCAAAAACGAAACAATTTTGATACTTCGGAAAGTCATGTATAGTCTTCAAGTTTTAGGTTGAGGAAGAGTCTGACATGCAAATGTTAGTTGGATTATGTTTCTATTCCCATAACCAAAAGAAACTGTGTATGTAAAACATATTTGTTGGTTACATCATTTTTACATATACTTTACTATAATTCAAGTTTTTAGAAAATTAAAGCATTATCGTAGTTTCATATTGGTCTTCAAATCTAGTCAGCAGAATGCTGTACTGTGACAATACCTCTTCTTTAGCTCTCAGGTAGCAGGAATAAAGGTACAGTACAGCATGCTTCTCCCCAGCATCACGATCTGCTGAGAGGTTCACTACACTGCAGGACGTCATGTAAATGAGATGGTTTCCAGGTTCCTGCAGAAGAAGCCTGGTGAAAAGAGCCTGCAGGGAATAAATCAAGGAATTTTATTGTTATCCAAGTTCATATATGCTTCAATGTATACGTATGGAAAACAACGACATACTGATGATGTCATACCTGCTCTACGGTGTCCATGTTAAGCCAGTCCTGACCATCAAGATCAGCCGCCATCTCCTCAAGATACACACAGCGTGGTGGGATACCATTACCACCTTTTGTGCTGGGGTCACCTGGAATTATTTCACACAACACTGATTATCACAGACTCAGTTATCTGAGTTATTAGTAGCACATATTCAACAGTTATGCTTGCTGATAAACAGATACGAACACATCACTGACTATATTCCTTAGGGGTTGAATATCATGAAGACACATTTGACTAATTTGACTAATGCTTGTCTGCAGGAACCTCAAACATGACAATTTTCCAAACTTTGATTTCAACATAATTCCTCACACTGTGTTAATGACAAATGGACCACTGAGATAACTGGAGTAGCAGCGGAGAGCAAATCAATGTTATGAAGTTATTTAAATAAGAGAAACACAAATTACATAATATGCTAAACTGCAGTGGATGAGGTCATTCAAAACATTGCCGGGAAACTGTGTGTCATCATGATAGGGTGACCTAGACTGAGGTCATTGAGAACATGAGACATAGTTTTTATTAAATGACTAATCTAATGCACTTTCCTTTCAAACTATTAATAGTAAATTATGGAAAATGCATTAAACATATAAATTATGGAAAAAAGCAGTGGTTCTCTTGGTCACAGGTTTGCACTGATACTAAATGCAAACGAAAAACAGCTATAATAATCAGGAATAGTTAGGTTACCAAACTAAGTTGACATATCAATTATGCACTTTTAAAAAGGTAAAAACACTTTCCACATCTTGTTGTGGATCTTTTTGACATCCAAGGCTGAGCATCCAATTAAACTCTTATATTTTGATAATTTCTTCGTAAAAGTTAGCCAAATCAAGTAGATATTACCACAGGCAGGTCATATGACATTTCCTCTTTCTCAAAAACCATAAACAAAACTACACCATGAACACGACTACAAAGATACAAAGGAAAACATGACTCATGCTACATTACATGCTGCCGTTGAATGAAATCTCACTGATATATTAATGTATTTAATTGCTTTTAAATGCATTTATCATATTCCACAGCCTAATACAATATTCGGCCCAGTGTTTGTCATGCATAGGGCCAGTACATCACACTTTTGCTGTTTTATGCATCAGCAATGTCATAGTATTAATTTTCATGCACCCAGTTGATTTAACTATTTAACAATCATGAAAACAATCAGTAAATAAAATAAGAGGGTAGATGCTGGGCAGTAATGCGGCTGATTAGAATTGTTGCTCTTGTAGGTGTCCCAGCAGGATGTTTAATACTCACTGTTGTCCAGAGTGATAAGAAAGATTCTTTGAATCATGTGGTTGACATTGAGCTGCTCGCAAAGCTCCTGACGCGAGCGGAAAGATCGGCTGATCTCTGCCACTGAGTCATCGTTGTCATCGATGCTGTCAGAGACTGAGTTGTCGGACTCAGACTGGCTCTCTCCTGAATCTACAGCTGCAGGGGACAATTACTTAGTACAGCCACGAATGGAATGCAATTATCTCACAAATATAACCGCAGGAACTGTACAGCGCTGTTAATAACCCAGAACTTACATTGCTGCTCTGCTTGATATTGTTGCTTTTGGCCAGATGCAAACTGCTTTGCATCATCTAGGGAACTGAAGAGTGCCGCAAATGGGTTTTGTGAGATGTTCTGATTGTTATTGCCCTGGTCTGTCATTTCCCTGGAGCAGGTCCTCCATCAACAGGTGCTTATACTGCCTGCAAAGAAAAGTGTGTCCATTTGCTCCAGCATGTAATTTAACTCAAGTCCTGCTGTGATCCATCTAGGTAAATTTTTCTATTTCGACCACCATTGTGGTTTCGCTATACACAGCATATAAGCTGACACGGCACATTTAATAGCAATATGACTCACTATCTGGATTCCGTTACTTTTCTGACCTGTGTAACTAATCGACATGAATCGATTTATTCATTGGTCACTAGTAGGTGATTCAAGCAAAAAGCGAACTGATGCAAGCAGGCTGGTCAAAGGTGCCCTAACAAGAATCAACATGAATTTAAAGTAGTGTTGCAAATGCTCACCTGCTAAAAATACGTGTCAAATTGATCGCAACGGTGAACCATAAAATATAACGTCTTAAAAGATGTATTTAAACTCAAATAAACATCACCCTTTTAGCTGTCAAAGACATTATGACAGATCTCCTTCCTGGTTGTCTAGTATCGTAAGCTAGCTGTGTAACTAGCAACATGCTTAGCAGCCTACAGCGAGCTGTACATGTACTAGACAGCAGCCAAAGGCAAAGTCTACTAAGTAATACATCAGATGAAACAACTGCATTAAAAATGAGTCGACACCGCTCAGTGTCATACCTGGTTTGGGGCTGAAATATGGTAAAATGAGATATCAGATATGGTCCAACACAGCAGATCATGAACATACACAGAGGCGCGTGTGGGTGACGTCATCAGCAGAGGACGAGACACCGTCAGCTGTTACACAAATTGTTTTGAGGCGGTTCCAACTTTCCTGATCGGTCATATTTTAGGGTAGAAATTGATGGTGTGTAGTAGTAGGAAAAATAGCTGGTAGTTAGTATGGCTATCGAAGTTTTCCAAAAATATGAGACTTTGGAGATGCGCAGAAAGCTGATTGGGTGAGACTGATACAGTTATACTTTGCAATAAGATGCTTACTGTTGTTTTTAGGAAAAAAAAATCTATTTCACTTTCTTTTCAGTCAGTCCTGCAGACTGTTTTTCTCACACGATCCGCTGAAAATTGAAAGAGCACGGGGTCAATATTTATATGATGAAAAGGGGATGCAGTACTTAGATTGCATCAGTAATGTTCAACATGGTAAGAAAATGTGAAATACTTATGCATGCTTGGTTTGTATGCTTAGTTTTGAAGAACACTTAAAACAGTCCCGTCGAATACATCATATACGTTGAAAAATGTAATGTATTAATCCTATACAGTAATTACTAGTGTGTTTCTTTTGCAAGCTCACCATAGTTCTTGTATATGGTATATTTAATATATGTATGATTTTGATAAAACAGACTGTCGGATTACTTAAATAATTTTACATATTTCATAATTTTAATAATAATTATTATTTAGACCCACTCACATATTTAACATTTCTGTGAATTAATAGTTAACGTTGATAGTAAATCCATGCCATATTTTAATATATGCCCTAAAGAAATATGAGAAACAACAGCCACAAGTATATCTCATTATCTGTTGCTGTAATCCTTCATTTTATTTCGGGGCCACAGAAAGTGTCAAGTATTTTAATAACAAATCACAGAGCTATGATGATGTAGTTCATACATGCTGTGTTTGCAGTGGGTCACTGTCATCCCAGCATCACAGAGGCTGCTTCTGCTCAGATGGATCTTTTAAATGCCAACACCAGGTTCCTCCATGATAAAATAGTGCAGTATGCAAATCGGCTGGCAACCACACTGCCAAAGAAGCTTTGTGTCTTCTATTTTGTCAACTCAGGGTAAGTATCTCTGTTCACACAGTTCAAATACCATTTAAACAGAGCCAGTAATTGCTCCAATCACATATTGTGCAGTGATATACAGTAAAAATACAGTAAAAAATAAAATAGAAATCTTACATGGACGTTTGTCTCTATACAAAGTTCGGAGGCTAATGATCTTGCCTTGCGTCTGGCCCGCCAGTATACCAAACATCAGGATGTCATAGTGCTGGATCAGTAAGTGTTACTGAACTTTATGAATATGGAAGTTGTAACATGAATGAGGTTTGTAATAAATATAATTCAGTTAACAGCTGTTAATAAAAAGCAGTTGAACTCTGAACACTTGGTTGTGTTAATGATAATATTTTTTAACCTACTTCTAAGTGCATATCATGGACATCTGACCTCACTTATCGACATCAGCCCATACAAGTTCCGGAAGTTGGAGGGTCAAAAGGATTGGGTTCATGTGGTGCGTCCAGACTGCAAACAGACTTTTTAAACTTAATAAATGCTTTGTGCTGTATATTAAGGTTGCTTGATTATCTGCAGGCACCTCTCCCTGATACTTATCATGGTATCTACCGTGAGGACCATCCCAACCCAGGACAGGCTTACGCAGAATCAATAAAAAGTCTTATTGAAGAGGTTCATACGAAAGGTCGCAAGGTATGTATGTATTAAAACCAAAGCTGTAAAACTGTCTGTTTTTTCCCTGAAATACATTGATTATCATCCAGCCTTTTGTTCAGATTTCAGCTTTTTTTGCTGAGTCTTTACCTAGTGTTGGTGGCCAGATCATTTTCCCCACTGGATATTGTAAAAGAGTAGCAGAGTAAGTTCTTTACAACTGTGTCTTTATTAAAATGTATTTTCACTTATTCTTGTGAGTGTAAAGGCCCCTAGCAAACGTGGTCTTTATACTTACACATAGTAATTCAGCATTCATCTGTATTAACTTTTTTATATTTCTATATTAATTATTTATATTTATCTATTATTTTTACTTATATATATTTTATATAATTTATGTAATTTTTTTAAATATAATTTATTTTATGTATGCCTGATGTGACTGTATGTCTTACATTTTCCCCAGATATGTTCATGAGGCGGGGGGAGTTTACGTAGCGGATGAGATTCAGACCGGTTTTGGACGTGTCGGGAGTCATTTCTGGGCTTTTCAGCTTCAAGGTGAAGACTTTTGTCCTGACATTGTGACCATGGGCAAACCAATAGGCAACGGTCATCCGATTGCATGTGTGGTCACTACAGAAGAGATAGCTGGTGCCTTCACAGCCAACGGTGTGGAATACTTCAACACAGTGAGAACTGTTAATGCTTAATTGTTTCTTTCATTCAGCTTGTCTGCCTGAAAACGTCTGACGTTTAATGATTTTTGTTTCATGCAGTTTGGTGGTAATCCAGTATCGTGTGCCATTGGTTTGGCAGTTTTAGATGTAATAGAAAAGGAGGACCTTAGAGGAAACGCTTTGCATGTTGGAGCTCATCTGAAACATCTGCTCAGTCAACTTCAGACCGAACATCCAATCATTGGAGACGTGCGGTTCGTATAAAATGGAGAACATTTATTTCATCAACCTTTCCTAAACTGATATGCTACTAAAACCTCAAGCTGTATTTAAAAACAAAAAAATAATGTTTTTGTGTGTTATATGTTGTTTTGTAGGGGTGTGGGACTGTTTATAGGTATGGAATTAGTTAAAGACAGAGTTTCCCGAATACCAGCAACAGAAGAAGCAGCACAGCTTGTTCGAAAGTAAGAAATTTACATACTAACAATTTCTCTTGTTTTTCGGTCCTCATACAAAACAGGGGTTGGAAAAGGTGGTTAATTCTTCACTCATTTTGACTTACTCAGGCTAAAAGAAGAGCGTATAGTTGTGAGCACTGATGGACCATGGGAAAGTGTCATCAAATTCAAACCTCCCATGTGCTTCAGTATGGAGGATGCTGAGAGAGTTGCAATGTGCATAGGCCAAATTCTCAGAGGTTGGTAGAATTGTTGCAACTAACAGGTACAGTTTAGTTAATTTGTAACTTATAAATGCTTTATTGCATCTGGTAAGTTAATTCATCTGATTTTGTCTCTTTGCATTGGGTGCATCTGGTTAAAATTTATCTTTGGACTTACAGAACTGGAGAAGACCCCCGAAATGGAAGATTGTGGAAAAAACTGAGGTTAACAGAAGTTTAAATTTCAATGTTTAATGTAGTGCATATAGAAAACATTTTATTACATTTATTCATTTAGCAGAGTCTTATATCCAAAGAGACTTACAAAGAGAGGAAGCATTAAACATTTTGGCCTAAGAACCAACTAGCCAAGTCTACAAAGCTAGTGGAAATCATGTTCTGGTGCTATTTTATATCTCATAGAGAAAAATGTTTAAATTAGAACAATTTCCACATTAAATCACACCTGTACATTTTGCAGGCGAGATGTCAACAAATAATAAACTCATGATTTTATATGCCTATATGCAGTTATATACAAAGATATGCAGCATTTTTTAACATTTGTTTTAAAACCAAACCATATGTTTTACATAAAGACAACATTGTTTTCATAATCTTTGTATAGAATTTGATCTCACTGTGTTATGACAGTATTAAATGATCTTGTACTGTAAATGATGTAGTTTGCTTCAATAAAGTAAACAGTGACACAGAAATGTTGAAATGTGTAAGGATGTTTAAATTGCTGTTTTTAGTTATTTATTTACATTTCTCAGTACTGTCAATAATATCTGTGTTCCCGAACTGAGAATAATAAGGGAATTTACTGGTGTGTAGTAAGAGTTATATTTATGAATTGTGTTGTGCTACTAAACAGCATTGTTTCTCTTTACAAGATCCTGTGCATTCATACAAAATTTTCTTGTAAAAAATCTGGAGCCTGGGAAAAAAAAGTCAAAGTTTAAAAGTAATACTAAAATTGCAACATACGTTCGTGTGTGTGTGTTCGTGTGTGTGTGTTCGTGTGTGTGTGTTCGTGTGTGTTCGTGTGTGTTCGTGTGTGTTCGTGTGTGTTCGTGTGTGTGTTCGTGTGTGTGTGTGTTCGTGTGTGTGTGTGTTCGTGTGTGTGTGTGTTCGTGTGTGTGTGTGTTCGTGTGTGATGTCTCACCTTGATACTTTGAAGACTGAGTCCTGAAAGCTGTCTGGCGTTCTTCAGTTTTTCATACTCTCGTCCTTCCACGACTAAAAGCCTGAGAGTAGTTCCTCCCTCTTTTATCAGCCGTACCACTTCATCAAAATATTCTTCCTCCACATTCTGTCCATTAACCTCTACAACCACATCCCCCTCACACAGTCCCGCTCTCTCTCCAATGCTCCCATGTGCCACCTATGGGCCAGAGCCAGAATTATGTCTAGATTAGATTAAACCCATTAGATTTATATGAAGCAGAACTGTATTATTTCTATGCCATTAGCATTACCAAACAAAAAATAATTGTTTTCACATTATTGTTGTTTCACACATGTTTCCCAGACACTTTTCAGGTTTAAATTTAGATTGTGGTTATCAGATATTACAAAGTGCTGCTAAAATGCTACTAGAACCATAAACAGTACCTGGCCAATAAAGGCCCCAGGCTTATTCTGAACACAGCCGAGGTTGAAGCCGAATCCTGTGTTCTCTTTACAAAGCACACAAAGCCGAGGACATTGTGGGTTAGTGTGTGTCTCTTCATTTTGCAGAGGAGGTGTAGAGAACCTTTCTCTTTTTGGAATATGATCTTCATAGAACAGCAGTGGAGAAATGCCAAGCTGAAGCAGAGTATACAATAAAAAACAGACGCTCTCTTAGTGATAAATCCAAGTACGTACCGCAACAGAATAATGATTTCATTACAATATCTAGGTCAGAGCTACCCCACCCGTTCATTCCCTGGGGTCTATGTCTATTCCACACCGCAGATTAATTTCATCAGGAACACCTGCTTCAGTGTGTAATATAAGCGTTAAGAGTCTGGGCTTTAGCCCCTTGGTTAGCCCTCAGGTTCATATGTCTTCATTCAGATGAGAAAAATGTTGATTCAGCAGCTGGTCGGAAGCGGAACGTTATTACTTCATCGTTCTCTCACGCCGCTGCCCGGTTCTGTACAGTCATGTGCATTTATTTACGTGTGAAATAATCATCATATTAACCTTAAAATAACCTTATAATAACCTGTGTGTAGTAGTTTCTGCCAGAGATGGAGATGACTGTTAATGTGACCTGCTGGCCGCTTTGCCGTATTTTGCTGACGATGTCCTCGTGCTCTGCATTCTCCACCTGCTCCCCGTTTACCGCTAGGAGAAGCTCTCCACCCTCCATTCCTGCAGCCTCAGCTGGACTGCCGGGGTCGATTTCCCGTAATATGTGAGCTGTAGAGCATATCACAAATTGTATTCCCAGCTGAAAAATCCATTTTAGGAAACTAGTTTAGGATAGATTTTCCAGTAATGTTTAGCACAGGTGTATTTATTTGATTAATATTACCAGGAAAGAGAAATTTGTGATTTCTCACCAAGGCATCCAGTGGTTAATTTCTCTTGCCTTAACAAGAACCCATAGCCTTGGGGTCCCTGAGTCAGATGCAGTGTTTTTGGTTTATGTAGTAGATTATGAGTTTGGGCAAAAGCAGGAATTATGGGTAATTTTCTTCGAGCATAGCTCTCTTCACTCCTGCTGTCAATTACCAAGACAGTCACATGGTTTTCGCATTTCTTCACCTGACATATTAATATGGGATAATGAAAGCAGAGGAGGTTAGATCGAGAAGTTTGGGGGTCTTTAAACATGAAACAAATACAACATTGTTCACCTACTATTTTTGACAGGGCTCCATGGGTGAGTGCAGAGACCATAGCTCCATTGATCCAGATCAGCCTGTCTCCAGTCTGGATTCCTGCTCTCTCGGCTGGACCTTTATTTACAGGGCTAAGACGATAGCAGCCTCGCTTACCTACTCTCACATAATAAATGAATCAGAACTGTCCTCAATGACCCATATACACAAACTGCTGAAACATTCCCACATGATGCGCATTAAATACTCAGCATTTTTTCCAGCAGGATGGTTCACCTTTCA
>JAZGTK010015087.1:0-13392 GCA_036877625.1 Ambastaia sidthimunki
AAGACATGGGGGAAAAGGACACAGAGACCCCGAGGAGGAACTAAAGCTAAAGAAAATTGTCACTGTTATGAAGAGCTTTGGGTTTGCTGTTGCCATAGATACTTCATGGCCTTTCCACTCGGAAAGTGTGGCTGAATCAACGCATTACTCCAGCACTCAGAGTCAGGTGAACGCAGCCTAAAAATCAATGGTGAGGAGGTGAGTGGACAGTTATGCAGAACAGTGGAAGAACAGTTTATAGGAAGAGAGAACTACAGTATGTGGAAGAAGATGAGACAGTTGCAGCTTAAGGCACCACAAAGCAGTGATGTATGGAGAGAGCCGGCTGCATGGGGCTGCTGTAGTTATATAGATACATTCTAATTCATCATTCCATCACAGCATGCATACGGGGGAAGACAGCCAGCCAATAAGGGGATTTCAACCAGCCATATGTGCCGTGCTGCATCAAATCGTGACATCAGAGCTGCAATAAAGTAGCAAAACAGTAGCTATTGAGGAGCGAGGACTTCTATTGTTCCTCCACACTCATACATTCAAACCCGTACTTTGATGCATGCATTACATAAGTACAATAACCATAAATACACACACTATATAAATCCCACACTGAACTCAAGGCCTCTGATTAAAGCTGGACGATATTCCATTATAAAAGCATGTGATATAATCTCAATCGCTCTACAGTCAGCTTCATTAAAGGCCCGAAAGAAGCATGCATACTTAGTACAGCAGCGATCACAATGCGCTGCAGGGGACGACAAACATGCCACCACAAATAAAAGTGAGTAATTGACCACTGCAGCAAGCCGTATGGCTGCTATGACAGAATGAAGCAAACTGTGCGACTGATTAACATACTGAACAGACAGTCAACATTCCCGATTATACATCTGTGAGTTTTCCCACAGAGACGGAACGCCGCTTTGAGGTCACGTCCCACGGTAGCGAGCATTCACACCCACCTCCACAATTACAGCTGTTTACAGGGTGGGCTGGGAGAGTCCTCATACAATTGAGTATGTTGAGTGTTTATCATCCTCACAATAGTCCATTCATCAATGCGTAATTTATTGTGATAAATGTAATTGTATCACAATAAATCACGCATTGATGAATGGACTATTGCAGACATAGAACAGACTGTAAATTCACTCTGGGGGTGTATGAATGATGCGAAAAGTGTGGGCAGATTTTAAAACTTATCAAATTTACTCATGAGTTACTCATGATCAATATGGCCCAGTTGGCCATACATTAACATACATATATAAGAATGGTGCCCTAATGAATATTTCCCTATAAAATTAAATGCAGATCTTTTTTAATCAATCACACTCCAATATTTCTTTATACTAGGAACGATTGTTTTAATGCTACGCAACAGATTAGACTATTATGCCCCGGCGGAATATAGAAACGATTAAATAAAAAATACTTTTGATTAAGCACACTTGACTTGACATGTAATTCGGCAAAGCTTAAAATTAAATGCTACATTCTGGGCCGGGGCCGAGGTAACAATCGGAGCTAAATTGCAATCACCCTAAACTCTAAGACCACATAGCAAGAGAGAGATCAGACAAAGCACTGGGGAAATCGAAGCCACTTGCTCAAGCTGCCAAAATTACCAGTGAACCATTCAAACGATTTTGAAGCGCTTTAGCCTTCAATTTGTTCACACTTTCCAGCAGCTGAAACACACCCAGCGAAACTTTAATAATTCCTTAACAAAACAGTTTACTAGCTTTTGATAGCAAGAGCTTCTGTAATTAGGTGTGATAAATGGCCTCTGAAAATTGTTCAATTAGGGAACAATTTATTGCTTTCCTCAGATTGTAAAAAAACATATTTTTGGTACACACCCCTCCTTGGAGTCAATTTTGATGGCTATTTTTATTGCATCTCTTTAATTTTCTAAATTTGATAAGTGATGTCTTTTTAATGACCCAGCAATGCAGCCCTTGAATAAGGTGTATAATTAAATGTCTTGACTCTTTTATAAGCCATTTTATTTCAAAGCTAAATTGAAATGACAAATGTGTTTTTCATAAGGCCATTTGTTCATCAGAAGGTTGTGTGAAAGTTAACAATTGAAACCTACTAGTAAAAAAGGCAGATTTGTAACCAGGAGCTCATTTCCCAAAACTTCCCAAAAGCAGGAAACAACTGTTGCACCCATGAGTAAGGCTAAATTGTCATCTCCAAAAGTATCTCCAAACTGTCATCTCCCCCTTCAATGTCATCAGCCTTTTTTTGCATTATAGAAAAGCCAAGCGCATGTCCCAAATACTATGTACTATGTGCTAAACATTATGCACGCAATACTTCAGCTGGAAAATCTAAGCCTATGCTGTGTTTATTTACACCAACGCCACTGTTTTCACTGTACATTTTTTTTAAGAAGATTTTTTTTACCCATTGAGGCCTGAAGTGAGACTCGTACAGATTAAATGGTCCTGTTCTGCTAAAAAATGCACACTGCACAATCCTGGTAAAAGGATTAGAATTTACATGTCAGTGCAGGTCATATCAGGTCTGTGTTTTATGTTATTCAGGGTTCTCCCAAACAGAAGCAGCTACACTGGCAAGGTGTGATAATTCCCAGCAGGCATCATTCCCTCCTCCTGTCAGAAGTAGCTTTGTGCCACTGGTTGACGGCGAGGACCCAAGGCTAAGGTGCATGCTGACACCTTTGCGATTACGTAAGACAACTATTAGACGTATATGCAGCTACAAATAACATTAAAAGAAGCTTTGCTAATGCTTAAAGCGGCTGTGCCACATATTTCTGTGATTAAGCTGCTATGTGTGCTGTTAGCTTCTAAAAACAACAAGACAGAATGAACTGACTTTTTTAGCTCAGCATATCATTTATTTTGTTGTATTTGTACTTTGCAAATGTTTTATTTCACCTCACTTTTACTTCAAAAAATGTTTGGATTGGTGGGAAAGTTTTCAGCACACTAAATTAAAGACCCCCCCAAAAAAAAGAAAAGGAAAAGGGGATTGAAAAACCCAAATAATAGACTTGATTAACTACTAGTCAACCTCACTATTCTACTAGTCTGTTGTTGGATGACTAGTCAGCTACCCAACTATTGTGACACGCCCCTTATAAAAAAATTAAACCTTTTATAGATTATTGGTCATAAAAGCATGAACAATTCCTGTTGAACAGACCCTACTGTGTGGATGGTCTCTGGTTTTGTAACTCATTCCCAAACACTAATCTTTGTACTGTACAAGACTGAATAAAAACGACAGCTATCCAAAACCCTTTCACTGCTTTTTAGGGCCAATTTAGGTAAAAGTCTCCCTCAGCCTTTCTTTGATGTGCCGTGTGGGATCTGAAACTTGGGGGAAATGATATTTTGATTCTGAAAATTCAGGCCTCTTCATCAAACAGGAACAAATGAATGCCGGTTGTACCCCCGGGACAAGATTTGAAGAAACAAAACAAATATCTCTCCAATTTCCTTTTTTGTTTTCTTTACTGTCAAGCTGAGCTCCAATTACTGTATCTGTGAGTAACGGATAAAACGTGGAGGAGGATCATTTTGTATTTCCTACCCAGTTTCTATAGTTGGTCAATATATGGGACACACAAATAAACATATACAGAACTAGCTCGACTGCCTCACCTTATAGTAAATAAAGCACTTAAAGATGATGTTAAGAGGTTTAAATCCCAAAAAAAGATTTCTAACAAAAAGGTTTAAATCCCAAAGCTGGTTTCTCTTTTGCTGGACCCCCTTAACATGCATTACTGTGTGATTATTAACCATCTATGCTCTGACACAACTCATGCAGACCTGGGACCCAGACACTCGCTATTACAACCCTTATGTTAGTCTTACTTATTATTTGCAACTGATGTGGTGGCTTTAATGGTCAGCAAGGGAACCGCCCCCTCACGCTGGGTAGATGTAACAGAGGCCTAAATGACTCACTCAGTATCGTTCTGTTTGTGCACGAGGTACAACAACACGCAGGCCGCGGTCATGCGGTGTCATTTGCTGTCAGGCATGAAGTAAACGAATGACAACTTCGCCACTGTTTATGCATCCCAACAGCCTTTTAAGCCACTGCTTTGAAAGGACGAGGCATTTATTCATCACTTACGGGTATAAGCAAGAGCGGAACGCACCTATTTGCCTTTTTACCCGCCGCAACCTCGCGTTCCCACCGCACGCGCCCGGAGGTTGCACCGTACCTCGCTGCATGCATTTTTAACAGGTCCATTATTAACAGGTGCTTTGCGGTGTGGGATGCATGATTTATGCGGGCCATTTGCGAGCTCGTCTGGCTCCACTGGAAGCAGGAGAGTTGGGGCTCCATTAGTGAAGAAACTGGCCTTGGCTGCGCTATGTGGTATAGCACGAGAGAAAGTCCGGACAGTAACATCAGAGACTTTACAGTTAATGCACCACTATCAGACACAGATTAGATCATATCCTTCTCATAATCACCAGTGACGTCCACCGCAGCTCCAAATCTCCTCTCTAAATGTTTGTGCCTGACTCAAAAGTATTTGCCTGCACTTTTTTTGCGCTGTCTAAATTCACCTTATGAATAACAGATGAGGTACACCACAGGCTGGCACACCCAATGGGGTCAAGGTTTGGTTGGTTGGCGTGGCCCCATTAGCTCCTGCTGGTAGACGCTGTAACTATACCATCTGGCAATAAAAAGAATCTCTCTTCACTAACAATCATTTAAAAGTATCTGTGAATACATACATTTAATACATGTATATCGCTAATATTTCATTATGTTATAGCAGATTATTTATAAGTGATCTGTTCTTTTTTCAAAAAGACTCAAAAAGTATATAATTGACTAATTTATGGATAATTTTCCTCTGTTTGCTGTTTACATCACAGTTTATGATAACTGCTAGTACAGGGCTTTGAGGTGTGCATTTCCTGGTGGTACCATCAGCCAATCAGCACATGTCATTTTCCTACAGCTCTATAGCAGCTTTGTCTGCCATCGAAATGAATGAGAATGCTAACAGATTACTTTCACCAGGTATTATAGACCTTCTTGGGTGCACCTGGTTCCTACTGGTTGGGGGTCTACAGGCAGGCCAAATCTCACCTGGCACAAATCACTAAGCATCAATCCTGCATGTCTTTTCATGCCTGCACTGTCTTTTCTTAAAATAACAGACAGTGAAAGGCTTCCTGTCTTTTTCTTTCATCAGAAAACACAGCGTTCACCTCTAACCTCCTCTGAGATCCATTTCAATAAAGCTCCAAACTGTCAAAGTCCCTCTACCAGCACTCTCACAGGAAAGACGAGCCGATTGGATGATCGCAGAATGAGCCCTTGTGGGTGCTTTGGCTGCGGCTGACCCACTCATCCCCTTTTTCTATCACACACACCACCAAATTTTATTACATACCCACTTCCTGTGACGGCCTGCCGCCCGTCCCCGAGTGGGAAGACTGACATTTCCAAACCGTACCTTACTCTGCTTGAAGCGATGACCAGTCCGTACCCAACTATTCTTGTTGGAGTACCACTGAGCTCAGACTGTGCCAAATCACTCAGCCTTTTTATAGGTCCAGAGAACTAAAGAGGACAGGGCCATGTCTCCTGCAGGGTCTCAGTGCTCTGAGACTGAGTGCTACGTTCTGGTAACATCCCGCATTTCAACCTGTTCCTCTCAGCCTAGATAAGAACTACCTGTATTCTCACCTTCAGGTTAGAATTTGTGACCATTGGCATGAATGGCAAAGCCCTACTGTATATAAATTAAGAGAGAGAGAGATTTAATTTATAACTCCCACTTTTACACCCTCTGAAAACAACTGAAAGTTATTAGTTATATTAATTGAGTGGGCTGGGACATGCTCTCACTGTTTCACTGTAATCTCCAAAATGCATTCTGAGATGTCTATCTCAGCTGGACACTAACCCTGTTGTTTTCTACTTCGTGATAATGCAGTAATGTGCTTTCAGTTCGCTGTGGAAGTGATGGAGGTCCCCCGCCAGTCCAGTATGGATTTGTTTTTAGACAATGATCAGCCAAGATTTCATTTTTACATACCACTGTGTGATCTAATCAACTTTGCCCCAATGTAGCAATCCATCTCTTTGCCCTTGACATCTTTATTCTCATTCTCTTAATTTATCCCTCCACTGTTATTTTCTCTCTTTTATCCCATCGTTCCCTCTTTGTGCTGCGGCTTCAATTTTCAGTTCTGACCCAAGGCAAGCAATGTTTTGCACCAAATTCTCCCACTCAATTAGCTGGGCGCCTGTCTGTTGTTGATTTGTCACAGTGTAGGGGTGTTGGGCTGCTGCGTAACAGTTGTGGTTAACCGCGAGATGTGAGGTGCATGTTAAGTGAGTCGCTGCCTCAAAGTTTTTAAAGTGCTTCAGTCGGATTGGTGTCATGTGAACGCACAGCCCAACACACGCTGATACCAGAGACATGAAGTGAAGACACATGACTGCTTAAGTCAAGAACCACAACTCACACTAAAACTACATTTATACAGATCAAACTCACCTATTTCTTTCAAAGCCATCACTTTTCTTAATTGTATAAGTCCACCAATTTTTTCTAGTAAACTTTTATTGTTAGCATTACAATTCAAGACACCCGTGGCTATATAATTAGTCAGGTTTGTTATGTCACATCCTGTTATGGCCTTACCTTGGACTGAATTAGTAAAACACAGAGCAGAACAAATAACAATGAACTTTCTGTCTGCCTCATTACCAAACAGTTATCAGTGCAGCACATTAAACACATCACACATGCTTTTTTAATCCGAAACTCTCCACAGATGAAAAAGTACAGTACGGCCAACAGCACAACCTTTTAATGTGATTTTGTTGGGGAAAAATTACTCTCGGTAAGTCTAAAATGGAGGCTAGATTCGATATTGGTATTGCATATGATGTAAGTGTACTGTCGTTTCTAAGCGATGTCCTCGCATGATCCCTGTAAAGATAGAAAAATCAGAACTCCTTGGAAAAACTCTGCTGTTGCTGCAAATGAGAAACTTCCTGCAATTAAAAGAAATTTTATCAAACGTCTCCAGAAGTTTTAATCTCTACCATCTCAAGACATTAAAGATCTGTGAGGAAACTCCTGTCATTCACTAAAGAGAACTTGATAAGCATTTCAGCACTCTTTAATATAACCAACGTTCCTGTGTCCTTAAATCCTCTGAATTCTTAAGGACCAAATCCTACCCAATTTCACACAAATTAGACTCTCTGAAAGTGTGTTGTTGCAAATGTTAGCCATAGTATATTTGTATAACTCCAAGAATTTTGTTTATCAAAGTCAGAGTGGGAATTTAACATGCAGGTATTTTTTCACAGTGCTTGGTTTCACCTTATCTACCCGCCACTGTGGCAGGTAACCTGCGTCAGATTGGCCCTTGACAAAAATAAACACGCTCTTATTAAAGCAACACGTGATTATGTTTTGACACAGACATGTGTCTGATTGGCTGCTCGCCCCAACCATTAGTCCAATTCTGTCCCTCACACACACACACACACACACACACACGTCAGAGGTTTCTAGGAGTGGCATTTGGTGACAATGTGAGCACAGTGCCAGTTTGTGTGCAGTGTGGTTCATTTAAAATAGTTTAGTTTCTAGACGTGAAACTAGTTTAGTTTCACTTCTAGACATTTGTGCAATTTGGAATAAATTGGTATTTTTTATTTCATTGTGTTTTCAAGACAAGAACAACAAAAACAACAGCACAACAATTTGCGTAGGCTAAATACAATAGCAATTGTACAGCAGAAAGAGACCCACAATCAAAACAAAAGCTGAGTCCATTTAGAAAGCCAGGAACAGTGTAATAGCAAAGAAAGTTTATCTCTGTGTTTTGCTTTTCTTTAAAGAGGATTCAGATGTGGAAAGAGAGATAACAGCTGTCAGGATCACATATATGTAAATGATTGTATTGATATCTAACATGATAAAAATAAATGCCAAAATTTGACATTGATCAGGTTCTGCAGCATGTGGGCAAAAAATGAGTTTACCAACCTAATAACGATACAAAATTCTTTGGCTTGTGTCAGAATGATTAAGTCACACAGAGATAGAACCAGAGAACGCATTATTTGGGGGCATGTGATTGGTCAAAAATTTGACCTTGCTGTGTTGTGATCATTCCAAATGATTATTTTGAGAAAATGGGTGTTTGAGGTCACAGCTGCTTTAGACTTTAAACATCACATGATGGAAAATCAAAGTTCTTGTCTGATTGGAAGGATCCAGGCACCCTCACATCTGGTGTATTTATTTGCTGTATCTGGCTTTTTGGAGCCTCTGGGCTTGTAAAGTTTTCTGTTGTCACACACTGGCATGTGTAATACCACAAATCTTCACTTTTGTATTCAGCAAAAAGAAACGTATAAACAACAACTGATCCAATCTCACAGTGAACAAGGCTGCTAATCATGATCATTTTGTTCACATAACTTGGCTGGGCCGCAATTCTTTCTCTCTTCCTTACATTGTTAACTTTCTTAATTCCCTGTTTTCTCCTCATCTCTCACTTCCTCAAGGGTTAAGAGAGGCTGCTTTAATCTGACAACCGAAGCGCACACAACCCTTTCAATTCAGCTCAGAACTGTTTGCTGCAAATCACTTAAAATTTTACCCCAATTTACACTCGTGCATCTGCTTCCAATAACATGCCAAAAGTTGTGCTCCAAAATGCAAATCCTGCGTCACTATCGTTTGCAAGCACACGTGCAAAAACACGGCAGCTAAACCATACAATGAGCCTGAACCGCATGCGATACCGCAGCGTGCAAAGTACGGAAAATAATCGCGTTATTGTCTGAGCACTTCTTTTTCTCGCAACCAGCCTACCTGTAATCTGACACGACAACGAAAAGAGCAAAATAAACAAACAAGTGCTCCCATGTGCTTCAAACTCCACATTTGCTTTAAAATGTTGAGTTTAAAAGTCAACAACTGAACGAAGGCAGGACGCTGTTTGAATGTAATTTATTAGTCTGCTTAATGGGATTATATTTTGGTGTGAAACCAATTTTGTGCAAATTAAATCTTAATATTTTGCTGTGGTAGAGGTGTTGACACAAGGTTATTTAATTCGCTATCGAGCATGACAGCCATATAATTCTTCAGGGTTTGACTGTCCCTCGTGTTTAGCAGAACATTTTTTGAGTCCTTCAACCATGTTTTAAATACCAAATTATAATTTTATAACTACCTGCCATGTGGAAACAGTATTGTCTTGTTAGCCAATCAAATAACTGTACAAGACCGGTGTAGGAAACATCGATATAAACCTCAAAACTCACTCATAAAACAAAATGTATTATGTCCTTGCCCAGCTAACAATTTTAGGTTGTAAGAATGTTTCCTTAACGCTTCCAGTCAGTAACAAAAACAATTAAAAACAATTGAAAGCTCTATCTATCTATATTTCTATCTATATGCTTTAAGTTATCTTTGATAACTTGGAAAGAACTTTTAGAGAACATTAGCCAATGTTCTTAGAATACTCTCTGTTAGCTTGGTATTTACTGATTTTACACCATTACATTTGTGTTGTTTCAAACACAATTTTATGAATTAAAACATGCTCAAATAAAGTTTTTTTAAAAACTGTAATAATGTGAACCATAATATTAAATATAAGTATTTACACACAAAAAAAATAAACCTAATTTCCATTCCTGTGCATCTCAACTAAACTACATATAATAAATCCTGTAACCCTAAAGTGTGCCATTCACTTTTATTGCCATACAGTATGTGGAGAGAGTGGCAACAGTGCTGTGTTTTACAGTTCACTGCTCGGGAAGCACTGGATATTAGTATTCATCCGGCCCCAGACTTGTGCCTCAGAAGTCTGGACACAGCAGAAAGCTGGGGGTGAGTCATTGCTTACCCTCAGGGTTCTGGCAGCACCCTCGAACCCTCTCACTGGAAAGCCGCCACATACGTACACCCCCCCAACGGACCAGAGCAAACAAACATTGGCGCCCCTGAAGAGCCCAGTCAGAACCAATAAACAGTTTACTTCTCAGCCACTACACACACACACATGAAAGACACCATGTCCACCGAGAGAGAAATACAAAGGCCAGGACAGCCCGTCGAACGCTTACAGAGGCCTTTTAAAACTCCCGTAAAGCTAGCGCTAAAAAAACAACAATGTCCTTTCTCAACTCCCTTCAGAGACAGTCCCCCTGTCTACAGCACAAACTTCTCAGCCTTCTCTTTACAAAGACATTTAGGGAGCTCTGGTTGACATCTCATGCATATATTCCATTGATTAGCTTGTTTGTTGGTCACCGAACTAGCCCAGGAGGGGATGATGTTTTTATGTGCAAGTGTTTATTTTTAGAGGGAACCTCACAAGGTGCTCACGGCTCGACCGGGCTCCAGAACACATCTCGGTTTCTCTCAGCTGCATGCGGGAGGACTTCACTCCGCGGGACATGCTGTTTACATTTAGGTGGTAAATCAATAGAAAAGACGTTTCACACAGTGAGCAGACCTGCCAAATACAACATCAGAGTAGTTTATCATGCAAAGCATTTTACAGTCAATAAACAAATGTGCCGGAGGTGAGCACAGCAGCACTTAGCCTGATCTATTTGGCACATGTGTGCATGTAAATATGCATGCAAATTATGCATGCATGCATATGCATGTATACAGTACAGGTAAATGAATCTGTAAATACATTTGTGTTTTTGTCTATGCAATCTCGCTGGATTTTATTGTGCTTGTTGCAGGAAAGATCTTACTTGACCAGACTGGTACTGTCAAATTACAATGCGGAGCCCAGATTACTTAAGCTTGTGAAAATAAGTGCAAAACGAGTTACATAAAAATTATAACTATATATTTAGAATTACAATTGTTTTATTAATTACGAACCTGAACTCAAATCTGAATTTATTTATTAATGAAACATGGACTGAGTCTTGCTTGGGTCGGGTGGCAACCCCTAGTGTTTGTGTCCAATTAAACGGCTGCTTAGGTGATATTCTTATGCTACTGATCACATTTAAACAACATAAAAAGCCAAAATCACTAGAACAAGTTGAAAATAATGTAATCTGCCAGTTTCAGAGTAATTCAACAAAAAGACTGAATGCAAACGCATACAGGAGCTCTCAGTAAAAACCTAGCAGAAGTAATTGACAGAGACTTGCTGAGGCCAGAGATAACTGTGTCATACAAAACATCGTTATTGCACGTTACGTCTTGTGCACTTTTTTAAATTTCCATTTTCCTCACCGGCAAAAAATCCCTCTGTTTAATATGTGCATAAATTCAGTACGTGCATACTGAACAGTACTAATCAACATGAATATAACCAAATTCGCTACCTAAAAGACATTTTTGCATGAAAGTTTCATAAATGCCGTTTTCACTTTTTAAGTTACTCTTGTCTGTAGTTTGATGCAGTGTGGATGAGTAGCTCTGGCAGGGGACTGTTTAGAGATGTTCTCAGTGTATTTTGCCTGCCACCAGGGTAATTTCTGCAAGGACAAGTAAACTGCGGGTCAGTGTTGAACAGAAAGCACTCAAAATCATATCACTACAAACATGAGGGTCACTGAAGACACGGAATACTAATGGCACCATAAAGCCGAGCCCACAGTCATCACAACACGCCACTTCCTGGCATTCACACAGACCCCTTATCCGCTTTAAGAGTGTTTGTGCTCTTGACATTCAGGATGGGAAGAGAACCATTGAACACAAGTCTTGTTAATATTCCTTTAGATCTATGGCTTGGCTTGACATATTGGCTCCAATGTTTAAACAAGAACACAGTCGGTCCGAACGATAATGAGTAGGTCATAAATTTCGGTATTCTAAGTGCTTGTATGATGGGGCTTAAAAGCAGAATGATTTTATGACAATGTAGTAGGTTGCAGGCAATCAGTTAAAGTTTCTTTTGTTCTTTAATAAGCCTGGCACATTAACCATGACACAGGAAGCTGGGAAATGAATGCAGTAAGCCAGCATGGTCCTAGTAATGACAACCCATAAACAACAGGCCACATCTATTAAACACCAATCCAGACTGCTTTAATTGAAACAGTGCTGTTTTTTAGCTCATTTTGTGAAAGAAGGTGATCATTTTGTTTATAAAAGCTGAGAGAACTTTGGCAGTTAATTTAAGGGGTGGATGTCCCTTTAAAAGTATGAAAAGCCCATAGCAAAGCAGTCATTACATTCTTAGACCTATAATCTGCTAGATGAATTGATCGACTCATTATTTGTGTTTTTACTTAACATGTAGCTGCTTTGATTCCAACTCTTTAATTATGTTGGCATGGAGAGGTTCAGGGTTCAGTGTGAGAGCAGAGCTGTGGCGCTAATAAGGTACAGACTCAACGCACAGCTGTTGATTTACTCTAAATAAAGCATTGTATAACAAAGCACATGCAAATTAAGGCAACCAAATATGTTGGATCTATAAAAAATCTATTCCTCCAACAGTAGCCAGGAAGTCTAGCCGCCTTTTCCTATTATGAGTTGCAGTATGGAACAATAAGACAACTAAAAATAATCCATTCAGTTTAAATCTAAACTTTCTTGCAAAATCTGGAGAAAAGTTTGAGACACAATTAAAGAAATCCAAATAAAAATGAAAATTTTGTTTTCCAAAAATCATTTGTTCTCCCTTATCCTAATCCACACTCATGTTTTGTTAAACTTCACAATAGCTTTGTAAGAGAAACAGACAGAAAAGTAGCATTATGGGATTAAATTTGCAATGTTTTGAGAATAAAACCTTAAGAATGAAGAATGAAGTCATAGCATTACCAATGTACTGTCTGGATATTAATGATAATTTGGCGCTGTTGGGCCAAAAAACAGAAGATTTTATTGTTAAATCTTATCCTAACCAAACTAAATCCTCCACATTTATTTTACAACTTTATTTAAAAAATCTTTACAAAAAAAACATTTAAATGCTGCCATATAAATCCTATTCACGTTTATAATGCTGTTTCTGCCATATATGAAGCTCAACGGCCAGTGTGTCAAATTACTTTCATACAATACAGAACAAAACAACAAGGTTATTCACTGTAAAAACTCCTTTCGAATACCACAAAAGAAAAAAAATCAAAGGCAACATATTCATTTTTAGCTGAAATAGCCTGTAGCATAGCTTAGTTAAGAAATTATGCGCTAACTTATATAAAACAAGATCCATCTTGGCTATAATGAAATGATTTTGTCCAACCATGTTATGTTATTGTGAATTACATTCTACACGTTACCATGATTAATGAAACAACAGTGTATGTTTCAGAGCATGAGCTGAATATATGAGAACATGAAACGACATACTGCTCAAGTACATATTGTTTTTGCTCTATTTTCAGGGCACA
>JAZGTK010015088.1:0-13391 GCA_036877625.1 Ambastaia sidthimunki
ATTAAAAACTTTCTTTCGGATTATAAATGTCTCACACCGTTACACGCAGGCCTTCCTGGATCAGCTCTTGTGTATTTGTAATATTTCACCCCCTTGTGTTTTGCTTCAGGTTTATGTTACAATGGCCAGGAGTCAGAATTTTGCGTCGTAACGAACTTGACGCTTTCCTAGCTCAAGCACTTTCTCCTAAACTTTATGAGCCTGACCAGCTGCAGGACCTGAAGGTGATTTGTGTGGAGATTGTTGCACGAGGAGCGTCCAAAGAACACTCAGAAAACCCACAAGTCCCGTTGCACCAGTGTGACTAAATGAAACAAATATTCAGATTTGGCGTGAACAGGCCGCCAAGGAATAGTTCACATTCTGTCATCGTTTACTCACCCTCGTGTGGTTCCAAATTCGTATGACTGGTTTGTTTGGAACACAAAAGGTGAATTTATTTTACAACGCCGTAAGAACTCGTTCCATATAATGGAAGTGAAGGAGGACTTGAGCTCTCTGGCAAATCTAACATGGTTTGACATCAATATTTGGAGCTTGACTGGCCCATTTTCTTTTCATTATATGGAAAAGAGCACCTAGTATGTTGAAAAAAATCACGTTTTTCCTTGTTCTAAAAATACAAAGTCATACAGGTTTGGAACAACATGAAGATGACAAATGTTTTTTAAAGTTGTGTGAGCTATATTTTTCATTCTAAAACCACTATTGATTCATCTGATGAAAGCCTGTTTACAGTTTTAGAGCGATAAGCCTCTGAAAAACTATTTTGGGTGTTTTCTTGGGCACTTCTGATTTTGTAAGAAAGTTTACAATACTGATTGGCCTTCATGCTTTTTTTAAAAGCATGTTTTCAGTTGGTCGTCGGCTTTGCAGGAAAAACCGTAGCTTGTTTTTTTTGATCAACTTGAATGTGGTCTTTTTGTGTAGATGGTTTACTTACGAGGCTGTATTTTTATGGCTCATTTCAGTCTGTTTGGCTGTGAGCTTCTAACACCATTTTTTGCATTTAAACATGTGAACCATCCACACTAGCTGTGCTGTGTCGTGGCTGTTCTGTACGTCTGTGTCAGCTCTGTTTGATCTGTACGCGCTTTTTGCTTTGCTGCTGCCATTGGTTGTACGTGCTGGCTGTTGCTGATTGGCTGAAGTGATGCGTGCAATAGTCTAGCTGATTGGACGGATTAGAACGTGTTCGTGCTTGCTTTGAGTGCAGGGCTGGCGCTTGTAATCGCTGGTAGTTTAGCATGTAGCTGCTGTTTTAACCTTCTGAGCTCTGTTTAATACTCTGGCTGCATCTGTTGCCTCCAGATTGAAAACCTGGATCCACGCGGCATTCAGCTGGCCGCTCTTTTTATGAGCGGTGTGGATATGGCGCTGTTTGCCAATGACGTATGCGGACAGCCCATTCCCTGGGAGCACTGCTGTCCATGGATGTACTTTGATGGGAAGCTGCTACAGAGTAAACTCATCCAGGCCAACCGGGACAAGGCCCCCCTTATTGACCTCTGCGATGGTCAGGTACAGTCAGCACGAGACCACCAACGGGCTTCATGTACATCAAAGGGTTAAAAGCCAATACAAACCAGAAGATCTACAGAAAGGTTTAGTTAGAGTAATAGGGGTGATATCACGAGGAATCAAATATTCCTTGATCTGCAGTCCTGAAAGTCAATTTATTGCAAGGATGTCCAGTACTGGTTAGGTTGCAAAGTTGAGGAATTGTGGAAAATTGCAGGTTGGAATATTCCAGGAATTTATGGGAATTAATTAGAATTTTGGGTAACTTTTACAAACATTGTCATATACAAACAAACATACATCATTCCATACTGTATATTTCTGTAAATCCCAGTTAAGTTTCCAAAATTCTTGGTTCTGACAAACATTTGTCCTTCAAGGTTTAGGGATGGGCGTAGAGCTTACTGTAATTTACAGCCATATTTGCTTAATAGTTAATCATTAATGTACTTCATGAAGTGTTTTTTACCTGCATTATGTTTGTTCTCAGACTGAGCTAGTTGCCAAGGTGGAGAAGATGCGTCAGAGTATTCTTGAGGGTCTGAACTTCTCTCGGCCACCCCAGCCCCTCCCGTTCCCCCCTCCACCTCCACACACCATGCCTTTTTACCCCCCCAATGGCACTTTCTACCCCCCACCACCTCTGCCCCCGCTGCAGGGTAGAGGCAGGGGCATGCCTGGTAAGAAATAATAGAAATAATTCACACTGGTTGGTACACAATATTCATGAGCTGTGTAAGTATAAAACAGCATATTGTTGTCAAACCCATTGGCTGTAGTGTAAGAGTCTCAGTGTTTTTTTGGTTGTATGTTAAAGTAGGACTACAAGCCATCTCATCACAGGGTGGGAAGCTTGAAATCGCAGGTACGGTGGTGGGTCAATGGGCCGGCAGCCGGCGTGGACGAGGAAGACCTCCTTTTCCCGTACAGGTGGTGTCAGTGGGTGGACCAACCAGAGGGTATGCTTTCAAAAATTTGATGTCACTTTTCAATTTGATGTCAACTTTACAAATCCTTCCATTATAATTAGTTTTGTGCTGTTCTTTGTCTCTGTCAGCTGTGTATTTTCTAAAATAGATTTAGATTTATTATTTATGATGTCTATTTATTTCTACTCTGCTTGCCAGGTCACGGTTTGTGTGTTTTTGTGTTTGCTAACGGTTTCTCGTTTAAATGTATTTGCTTTTCTTTGAACAGTCGTCCAAGAGGTGTGATTTCTACTCCTGTTATAAGGACCTTTGGTCGAGGAACCAAATACCACAGTAGAGGTTTTAAGAGTCAAGGATCATACCAGGTGAGTTTTGTTTTCTCCAAACAAGAATAAATATTAATTCCACAGGTCACATGTATTTGTCTATGAGTTGTGTAATTAGATGATTAAATGCATCATATAGTTCCAATTTTAGCATGTCAAAAATGTATGAATTGTTTTACATTTTTTTAAGTATTACAATTTACAAATTAGAGCATAATTTTAAAGGAATTGTTCACCCAAAAATGAACGGAACAATGGAAGTCTATGGGTGCCAATATTGTTTTGTTTCCCAGAAGCAAAGTCATACAGTTTTGGAATCATATGAGGGTGATTAAATGATGTTTTTTCATTTTTGGGTGAACTATCCCTTTAATGTCACTATAATTCTGTCAAATTTTGGCTGGTAGTTTTGTATTTTAAAATAAAATGCTTTTAACAGAGCAAGCCTGCATATACTGCGTCAACCAATGACGTGCTCAAAGACAGAGAGAAGCCCAAGCTGGCGACCAAAACACCACATCTGACCTCAGAAGGGTCCACAGCCGCCGAGAACGGCTTGGAGGGTAAAGAGGCAGACCAGCTCGATGGGATCAAAGGGGAAAGCAGGGCTCCTAACCAACCTGAAAGTGCCTTTAGCAATGAATCTAAAATGTGCAATACAAATTCTCATTTAAATGCACTAAACGAAGACAGCGAGGCCCACAGAGATGAAGCTCTAGGTGCTGCTGTCTTAAAAACAGAAGAGTAAAATTATTTTTATAGAGAGGGTGAAGGTGGATGGAAGATTGACGGAAGGTTAAAGGTTAAGGAATTTTAGAAAGGATGAAAGGCCTACAGTTGGTATACATTTTTCCTCTCCGAAAGCACTAAATGAGGACTTACACATTTTATGAAATCCCTCTATGATGTCAACAAGTTAAAACCAGAGATAAGAGGAAAACCTCTCGGTAAAACAGACGAATACACACGTATAGAGAATTTTACCAGTTTAATGATGAAAGTCTTTTCCCTTGTCACTGATGTAACGTGTTTCAAACTGGTTACATGAAATTC
Organism: Ambastaia sidthimunki; assembly: GCA_036877625.1. Lineage (NCBI taxonomy): Eukaryota > Metazoa > Chordata > Actinopteri > Cypriniformes > Botiidae > Ambastaia > Ambastaia sidthimunki. The sequence goes on from JAZGTK010015088.1 coordinate 3,830, forward strand.
TTTTACTTTCTCTATGAAATTACAGAGATCGAAATACTAATTTTCATTTGCCAGTCTTTTAGTTTAGTACGTTGAGACGCAAGTATGTGTACTTGGCACCAGATATATATATTTGCCATTGTAATTGAGTTTGTGTTGTCACAGTAAATGCTTTTTATTGTTTGAGGACGTTAGAAACTCACAACTGAAAACGAGGAAAAACAAGCACACATTTCTCGTGTTTAAAATGTGCAGTTGTTTTGACATTAAGTAACGAGTATTAATACCGCATCTGACGTCCGGGTGATTTTAATGCATCGTGCATTAGCGATATAGGTAACGTGTCAAGAAATGGTTAGAAAAACGCAAATGATCTATTGAAAAACACCAGTGTCTCTTTCCGTGTTAGAAAACGCCATGCATCAGTGATCAACGACCAGTGTGATTTCTTGAACGTAGAACATTAGTACAGCTGTCTCAGCTAGACTTTCTGCATGGCTCACAATTAAAAAAAAATCAAAAAAACTTGGTGTGTAGTTACAATGCATGTTGTCCTATTTCTTCCTTCATTACAAACACTGTGCCCATCTGCAAAGTTGAAAAAGGCTGATAATCGGTTATAGTCCTATTAAAGCCGTTAACTGTTAGTCCGTAACTGATTTGCGCTAACCTTAATTTTTCTGTTTGTGATTTATTGACCTCTGTTGTATTTACTCAGAAACATTATCTAGCCACGTTAAATACTGTTAATCCTGGTGTACTCATCACTGTATTATTGTTCTCTGTTGCTGTTTTCCGCATTCATAATAGCAAATCATCTCTTAAAGAGCAGATGTCTGAAAAAATAGGCTTTGATCTCAAATTTCCCCCCTTTTCTTAGCTCAGACAAGTTTGCGAAACATTTGACCCTCCCATTTGAGAGTTTAGCCTAAGCAAGTAAACCTGTAGTCATGTTGATGTTTACTTAAGTGTTTTGAGAACGTCTCGTGCTTCTAAACACGAATCATTACTTCTCCATCTAATCTTCTTGATGCTTTCCATTGCACACTAGTGATCAGAAATATGGTGTATTCCCCTCAGCCCCCTGCTGCAAGTCTAAGTAGGTTACCTTGATGTAAGTTGATCGGAGTTTCTTCCTAACTCATGGATCGTCAAAGAATGAACTACTGTTGGGTTTGAGTGACTGCTGATGGATTGTGGCGTGATGTATTTGAAAGAAACTGAATGCAACTTACAATGCTTAATAAAAGTCTTTATTCTTTTAGAATAATTCTGTTTGTGTGTGTGTCTTTTAAAGCTCAATGCCTTGAAATCTTAAGACTTTGATAGGTTTGTACAGTAAGGTTGCATGTAGTTTACAGTGTTAAGCAACCTTTGCAACTAGAGGTTGGTGGTGCAGCCCTCTGCTGGAGAATAAACTCGTTTTATTCTTTAGTAGTACATTTTAATGGTTGCTCGATAAAAAGAGCAGTGCTTCTTAAAATATAGCTCATATTGTAATATTTTTAGCCCTTTGTAAAATGTAACTACATTTCTGTTAAAGCTATTTTGCTGTTAATAACTTTAATAATACTTTATTCATAATAACTCTTTAATATTAATAATTATTTTAACATTTCATCTGTATTTATTAACCGTATGGCTCTTTTCTAACAGATTTGTTATTTATAAAATACATCTATAGTTTTGAAGTTGACTGTGACTTAACTAGTTATTTTAAACACTTGCTTTAATTTGCATAAAGTCAAACGCTATACCTGTCGTTTAAAACGCGTCCTTTTAAAAAGATCTTAACCCAGCCCTTTCTAAACCACTTCTTTCAATACACACACCTAAATGCCAAAGCTGAATGATATCTTATTAACGTGTCACAGACTCTCCGCTGCGGCTGCAGGTTCGAGCTGGAGATCCAGATACCGTCCCGGGAAACCCTGATGGGCAGCCGCAGCGTTTAACGGGCTTCATTCATCCGGACCGACACGACCCAGACGGTTTCTCTCATCTTGTGGACTGACGTAACAATATTACAATGGCTGGATGGATTTTCTTATGCTTTATGAAAATCTCAGCGCTCGTATAGTCACCAGGGGGCATGCACACGTTTATGCATCGCGGGAAACGTCGTAATATTGTAACGTTTTAACATTGCAACGGCGGATCGGAGAAACTAGATGTCCAGCGGAACCCGGGGACTTTCGTATCGCAGTAGTTTGTGTTGCGGGAGGGTTCTTGCTGCCCCCATCCATCTCTCCGGCTGTTGTTGTGAATTGATCTAACATGGCGACTGTACCCGTGTATTGCATCTGCAGATTACCTTACGACGTGAGCCAGTTTATGATTGAATGCGACGCATGCAAGGACTGGTTTCACGGCAGGTAAGCGCAATATTTCGTTTGGGGCTTAACGTGTTAGTTTGGATGCGACTGCTTTTATGCTCGCCTTAGTTGCACATTTCGGTGGCTACGTTTGTATTGCCCTTAAGAGCGAGGGCCGCTTGAAGAGGAAGGCGGAGTTATATTTAGCTTCCCCGCTTGACACATTTTTGCAAACGGTACAAAACGATTTTGTTGATCGCAAAAGCGTTTCGACGCTTTTTCCGCGATCCGGGATCGATCCGCGTCGGTCGCGCGCTTTGGCGGAGTCTCGGGCTGTTACGCTGATGTTGTCGTAGTGAGCCGTCGGGTGTCTGCGAACATAACATGAATGGCTTTGATCTGTGCATTTAAGTTTAATTCATGCCGCTTATTTCATGCATGCGTTGGTTTACGAACTGATCATCAGATCTGATCTTTGTAACCTGCGCGTTTTATAGATGCACGCAGTCTGCTGGAAGAATAATAGGTTATAAGCCAGACGTTGCATATTGAGATCTGCGCGTTTTTAACATGTATGACATCTGGCCATTGTCACAGACTCACGATCGAGGCCAGTAACACGAGATTTATACCGTGTAGTTGCTGTGAACCGTCTTTGACAGCGCAAAATGAGTTTAGCCCGATGCAATAATGGAAGTCGTTCACTGATCTATTTCTAATTTTAGCTTTCTGTCTGTATTTCCCCATTTAATTGTTTGCTTTCCGAAGTCAAATCGATTTGAAACTCGATTACGTGAATGTAAACAAAGAACAATCGTTCCAGTTCACTGACTGATACATTTACGCGCGTTTCGTTTTAACCCTTTGTTACAATTCAAAGGGTTCGTTCGTTTAGTCAAGATTTAGGTTTAAGAAAATAAACACTTAGTGATCATATTAATAATATAGAGATAGACTTTATTTAGGGACACAGTGCGTATTAAATAAAATCCCAGACCTCGTTCTCGTTGCCGGACTGCGTGGTTCGCATATACAGTTTACTGTGTGTTAAAATGTTTAAACATGAGGAAATAATTGTTTAAAATGGTAATGTTTGGATTTGTTAAGGTGTGTGTTTGACTTATTTGGCTTTTTAGACTTGGTGACCTCTGTTGAGAGGGTAGGACCACCGAGTCTGAGGTCAAATGAGGGGAGAAAGCACTTATTTCAAAGTGTGGCTATAGACAAGCTGCTAAAATATTGAAAAAGACTGTTTATGACGGTATTTTACAGTATTTATTAACTTTAGTCACCCTCTTCTGATGATGTTAGACTTTTTTGTAGCTGATCCTCATGAATACATTGTTATGACCATTTAACTCAGTTTTTGTAACAGTGTAAAGGTTACACTCTGTCTCATCTGTGACGTGTACGTATGGTTGTATAGTTCCTCTTAGTGGTGATGTAGTACGTTTATTAGATGTTTATCAAGTCTTGGCAGACATTGTAACATTCATTTCCCCACCGATAAAGGCCCACACAGATCTACACACAAAGAACTCAACTGTATCTGATCACGTCATTCACAAAAAGGTCTTACCTCGCTTTCACCCTTTAGCATTATGTAATTCTGAACCAAAAACCTCACTGTCAGATTTTTAAATACAAGCACTACTTTAAATCTTTAGATTTGATGGTTATAATTAAGCCCACAGTCACCAAAGTTATAACTCAGACCCTCTACAATATTATTATTATTACATAATAAGTTCCATTTGTTGTCTGAATTAATTCTCTGACAGTCTAACTATGTATATGTTTTATTAATGTTTCACAATGTTCCACACACGTTTGCATCTCGAGTGAACATGTTGTCATCTGGTCTATGACACGCCTCCTGTTTGTGATTGTGGGCGTGTGCTGTCGGCCCTTCAGGTGGCCGTGAGTGACATCATCCCTTTACAGGGCAGGAAGCTGTTACAAGTGGCGCATTAGATCCTAAACAACATTTGTCCCATTAACGATAACAGACAGCAGCTTTGGCATTTTCTGCGAGCTTATTTAAGTTATAATAGTGTAGCAGCTCCTGCCTCGAGGATCCGTTTACAGTTTAGTGGAGAATCATTTAGAGCTGGTGAAATATACAGCAACATGCCTTAATGATTTATTTTGGGTGCTTAACTGCAAACAGCACAACATGTTGTCAGCACAGAACGTGCTCTGCTACAAACTGTGAATATGCTTGAATGTAATTATATTTGTTCTTGCTTGTTTGTCTGAACCTGTCATGACGTTTTTATCACGTTCTGTCTCAGGGTGAAAAAACGGGTCCATGTTCTCCAGCATATCGTCTCATGCATGTTTAATTGTTGTTTGTTTTCCAATGACATAGATTTTTTTCTCAGTGAAATTTTCTCGTTTTGCTTTGAGAAGGTAACCTGAAATAAGATGGACTGAAAAAATTAGGCAACACAAGGTTACAAACCAGATACAAAACTAACATACAGAGGCTCTTTTGTGATACTTCAGGTATATTTATGGCCTTTTAAGTAGGTGCTTTCTTAGACATGAGCAAAGCTCTTTTGAGGCGTTCTCCCAGGCCTGTCAACACTTAACATACAAAATGGCCTGTAAATAAACATTATCATCCTGCACTTTGCTGAAAATACGTTGCAGACAGTCATTTAAAGACTGAATGTCATTTTAGGCAATCTAATGAACTGTCAACAAGACATTTGCTATTGAATATAGTTTCACAGGGAGCTGTAGGTATTTCGTTTTAAAGAAATAAGTGACCCAGAAATGAAGATTGTGTCATTATTTTTTATCCTTGTGTGAGGTCAAAACTCTGTGCTGTTGTGTAATTGCTGTGGGACACACAGCAGGAAATATTTTGAAGAATCTTTATGCCACACAGCATCCTTTCATACGATTGGAGAAAATTCCTCTCCAATCACGTTCTCCATCTTACGTATTCCAACGTGAGTTCAGGTGACACGAGAATTAATGCCGTCTTGACATCAACAACTGGAACAACTCGTTGGTGCAGCAGTTTTACATCTGAATGTGACTATGAATGAAAATTAACAGTAATTAACAGCTTAAATTTCAGTGTGTTCTCACACAAAGCTATCACATGGCTTAAGGGACCCAGAATATAGCACATCATATAAACTGTTTTTATGTTTGTTTTTTGCCTTTTGTAGAACTTGACAGCCAACAGTTTTTGTTCAGCAGGAGAAAACAACAGCAACACACAGCAAGTTTTAAGTAACACAAGTGTTAAACAACAGTAAAATTTTTTTATTTTTAATGCACTGTTCCTTTAAATCCATAAGGCTTTGGCAAATTAAAGGACAGCATGCAGATATACATTATGAGAATAGCACAGGGGATGTGTAGAATTGAAAAGTGTGTTTCACTGCTAATCCTGATGGACAAGGGGGCGATTTGACCCATTACACCCACATGTTCTTGTTGTTGTTTTGAAGCTCAGTGTAACTTGAATCCTTTCACTTTTGCAATGATTTAAAACTTCTGCCAGTGGACAGAATACATGATATTCATATATCACGCTGGAGGAGAGCCCGAAAGGGAAACTCCCAGTTCACAGATCCACAAGCAGCTCCCCCTAATGGCAGGAATGTGTACACGTTAGGTTTATATTAGTGTAGTAAGACCATTTGCATTGCAGATGGGGTGACAAAAATGCATACAGCGCCTATAAACAGCATTCGCAGACGCAGCCTTTTTAGGTCAGCGTGTGTTACAGCAGGACCTAATTTAACCTTTTTTCACCGATCAACAGAAAAAGACTCTTTAATGTAAAATCCCTGTAAAATCATTACAAATTTAAAAAATTATAAGCCCCCCCATACACTTTTAAATATGACACACAAATCATTGCTAGTCCAGGCAGATGGTTTTGAAAGTTACAATAGTAGGTAAATGGAGATCATTTGTGTGTAGATTGGTTGTGTTATAAATACACTATTTTGCTTTGCTTCTTTGTGTAAGTTCAAAGCTTCAGTGGATGAAATCTGAGAAATTGTGTATAGGTTACGTGTTGTCTGGGTGCTGCACAAGTCAGAGCTTTCTGGAAAACCGGCGTAGAAAAAAAGCCACTGTTTAAAAATATCGTGACATCTCGGGTACAGTTTGCCAGAAGGCATCTACAGTAGGAGACTCTTACAAGATAGAAGATGCCCTGACCTTCACACTAAACATGTTTGACTTATCTCAAACATTGCACATCATCAGAGAAACTCCATCCTCACAGCATGTGGATGGAGGTATTATGCCGTGGAGACACTGTACTGCAGAACCTGGAAGACCATCTTTAGTCAAACACTAGAAGGAGATCATTTGTCTTCAGGATTGCTTGAAAATTACAGGCAGGCGTGTTTGATTAGGGTTGGAACTAAAATCTGCAGGACTTTGGCCATCCTGGACCGGAGTTGATTAGCCGTGAGGTAAAATGAATGCAGCAAGATAGAAGGAAATCCTGGAGGGAAAACTGGTGAAGAACCTCAAGTGTAAAGCGTAAACTTTACACAGGAATGCGTAAAACAATGTTAGGCCAGAAAGATACTTAAGGGAACTACGCAGAGCAAATGCTTGCTGAATAAACAGCAGGAAGGTGCTATATACATAATGTTTCTTGATTTATCTTAGTCCTCAATGGATTGATTGAGTTACATTTAAATGTCTGTGCCTAATCTAAATACTGTTTTGGGGGTAGATACTTAGGACAATGTATTTTGCTTTTAATGTGAGAGTTGATATAATAAACAGTGACTCAATGTGGAACAACAATAACATAAGCTGAGTATGTTTTGTTGGCTGTTTTTTGCAGACTGTTCTACATGCAGATGTTTTGCATTAATAATCAGATTCTCTGTTTGTTGTGTTACAGTTGTGTGGGAGTGGATGAAGATGAGGCTCCAGACATTGATATCTATCACTGTCCAAACTGTGAAAAGACTCATGGCAAATCCACCCGTGAGTGTCTTTCCCTGCTAATGTGAATGACTCAGAAGCCGCTTCAGATTAATCCAGATCAACGTCTTGATGTTCACACATACAGGGGGATCCAAAAATCTGAGACTAGTTCAAGATTTTTAAATCTAAATTATAAACGAATTAGCATGATGTTAAACGAAGAAAATATTTTTAAGATTTTACATTATTTTAAAGTCACCAGAAATCAAATCAGTACATTTCTGACAATTATCATGTTATTTCCTGTATTTAAAGGTCAGATTTCCTAGTTCCCATTAAAGCTCACAAGATTCTTCTTGGAATGTTCTTGAATCATTCTGGGATAATCATTAAAATTTTTTGGAGTCTCAGAGTTTTGGACCACGCTGTTTGTAATTTTATGTTTTAAAAGACCAGAACACTATTGTTATAATGTCATATGCGGCTCATGAAAACAATTTACTCTGAAATGACACAGAACAACCGTTTCGGTTACAAAACAAACATCTGAACCGAAGATCTTCAAGCTCATGTGTGTACACACACATACATTTAAGAGGATTTCGGTGTTTTACTTTATAATGCATGTGGTAACAAAGCAAAAGAATACAGCGTATTGTGCTGATTACAGCTGAATTCATTTGTTTTCAATTTTGCCAGTGAAAAAGAAAAAGAACTGGTATAAACACGACACGGGGCAAAGCGGAGACGTTAAACCGGTTCAGAACGGCAGCCAGGTGTTCATAAAAGAGCTACGAAGCAGGACCTTCCCCAGGTATGTTTGCATTCATGTCCCCCCAACACAGCAAGATCTCTCCAGACCCCTAATGCAAAATATAAGGTCTGATCCTCCATGTAAGAGTTTCAGTTCAATCTGACCAGAAGATGGCGCACCGCGATCATTATTCATGTTCTTCCACCAAACATCTGAAAGCTATTCCGGCACGATGTTTCTTATGCCGGTAATTATCCGGGTGACCTTGCGACATGCTGACGGTGTGTTTCCGCTTCAGTTCAGAAGATGTGGTGGTCAAGCTATCAGGAAGTCAGCTAACCTTGGATTACCTTGAGGAAAATGGATTCAATGAGCCGATACTCATCCAGAAAAAAGAGGGGCTGGGGATGGCCATGCCGGCACCCACTTTCTACATCAGTGATGTGGAAAACTATGTCGGTAAGTTGATTTAGAAGATATGTTGTTGATGACAAACTAATAGTTTCTTCACTACAATGCAAAATGGAGTTAAATGAGATTTACCAAGAATCCTCTTTTTCAGAGATCAGCATGGAAATATAAGAATTACATTTTAGTTGTGCAAATTGTTTTTTTACATCATCCATAATTTAAGTTGATAGATTTTCTTACTATGTATTGATAAATATTCTCACTGTAGTTGCTATATATTATCACAAGAGGGCGCTATTGTCTGAATCGCACTAATAAGACGGCAAGTAAATTCCTTTTTTAATTGAAGTTGTACTGAATTACTGTTCAGACAAACAGTTTTGATTATGAATTTATCTTAAGGCTGAGAAACATGTAAACACACAGCACTGATGCATTAGTATCCCAGATATATGTTTATGGTATGTTTGTAAATGTTGTTCTAATTGTTTTCCAAACGTTTCATTTGAAGGGCCTGATGTTCTTGTAGACGTTGTGGATGTAACCAAACAGACAGACAGTCAGATGAAGTTAAAGGAGTTTGTGGATTATTACTATAGCACAAACAGAAAGAAAGTATTAAACGTGATCAACCTGGAGTTTTCAGACACAAGGTAAACCATCCTATTCAAATTTACATATAGTCATGTGTTATAGTTAATGTTGAAGGGGTTTAATTAGTCAATACAAATACTAGTGAAGTTTCACAACTCTTAGTACTAATTTTTAAACAAAAGCAAAAACAAATACACTATTAAACACTCAGTTGTGTAAAAATATACACACTGCGTCAGGTTTTCCAACTAATTTAGTAAACAAACACTAATAAAATAAACAACAACAAAAAACAAAACAGTGGTACAAAGATTTAAATGAGGTAAAAAGTATGTAAACATTCTCTGCCTTATTTCTCTAGAATGGCCAATATTGTGGAGAGTCCGCAGATAGTTCGGAAGTTGTCCTGGGTGGAAAACTACTGGCCGGACGACGCATTGTTGGGAAAACCCAAAGTCTCAAAATACTGTCTCATCTGTGTGAAAGACAGCTACACAGACTTTCATATCGAGTGTGGTGGCGCCTCCGTGTGGTACCATGTACTTAAGGTACTGCAAGACCTTATGCACCATGCAGAATTTAATTACAT
>JAZGTK010015089.1:0-13391 GCA_036877625.1 Ambastaia sidthimunki
CTGCTCTACATCTGATCAAGACAAACAAGTACATTACTTTAAAATTAATTATTATCTATAATTAGTTATCTAATTAGTTTAATTAACTAATTAATTAACTAATTAGTTAAAATTAGTTATCAAAAGCATCTGTGAAATTGCACCTTTACTGATAAATGTGCTCTTACCGTCCAGCAGTTTTCCTTCCTCTGTGCGACACACACAGGTGCAGGGTGTCAGAACGTCCTCAACTCTCATCTGAACGCAGAAAACTAATTTAATAACCGTTTTTATGCTAAACGATGCTAATTAAACAGCTTCTACCAGTTTGCTTTGAGTTACCTTTGAGTTGTAGTATTTGCCTCCTTTAAATGCTGCATCTATAAAATGCACACAAAGCTACTTTGTGGAGCCATGAAGTAGCTGAAGGGAAGGGTCGGGGCTCCTTTGGTGGAAGTTTCTCTCTGGAAGAAGATGGAAGACAAAAATTAAAACAAAAAAAGATTAAATATGGCTGAGTGGTATGCCAGTATATATTGTGTGATGGTAGAAATGTGTCAACTAGTATATTTTCTTCTACATCTTTATACTGTATTTGACACCAGACAGAAAACTTGACCTATCAAGTTGTAGACAGCTTTGCTGATTTTATAAGTCACAATTTCAATTCATTTTTGTACAGATGCATTTTCTTACCTGTCTGCACTTGATTCTTTGTGTTTCCTTTTTCTCTGATCTCGATTTCTGTCCTTCTCTTTGTTTCTTTCTGTTTTCCCTCTCTCGTCTTTGCCGTTTAACCTCTGCTCTTGTTCCTTTTCTTACTCCTTATCTTTGTGAGCTTTACCTGATAGACAAAGATAAACATAATTTGTCACTGTATTTGGTAAATCAATAGCACTAGTATATCACAGAGAGAGTACACATAAAAAGCAGCAGTTAAAAATATCTTTAGTTTGTGTAATGAATTAGTAGTGTGTGTAAACTAGCTTTACAAGCTCAAATAGCACCTTCAAACACATTCAACCAGGTTCTTCCTTTCCCTGTTTTCAGTCAATTTACAGACTCCATGCAAACAGTATTGACCCTTTTTACTTATTTTTTTTTAAAAGTGCACATTATTCTACATCACAATGCCTCTAAAAGAACTTATCTTTTTCTGCTAACATAACAAAGACTATATGAGCAGGGGAAAATATTTACAAATAACATCACACACATTTTACAATTCAATCTAATCACACCTAAATTATTTCTCACTCAATCAGTATATTCACTTTAAGTGTACAACAGTTCAGACAGAATTATTAAGAAAACCAGCACAACACTTGAAAAGAATTAATGTACAAAGCTGTACAGTAACAGATGAGCATTGCTTACGAAGGTCTTTGCTGTAATTTTCATACTCTTTGCGAGTGACTAGTTTTAAGGAGTGCTGAATGATGGTCACTGCCTTGCTGTGAATAGCAAGTTTGACTACAACTCTGGCATTATCTGGATTCACTCCCTCAATCTGTGAAGAGATGAGTGAGAGAACAAGAGACAGTGTTTTATGCTAGTCGAAATACTAATACACAACTCATTTTTTTCTCCAGGACAACAAACTGTATGGTTTAAAAGTATGTAGTAAAGCACAGTCATGGAAAGGAATAGTAGAAATGTTTATTTAATGTTGGTCAAACAAACATAACATTGCTGCAACTGAATGCGCTTTCATTACATTTTAACCACAAAATATTAAGTTTGGACAATGACAATCAACATTATTTTGTCACTGACACAAGGGGGAGCTAAAACACCTCTTTTAACCAACAAAATGTGCATGATTATTGACTAAAGCCAGTGATCTTAAAGAGTCAAATATTAATAGATAAATCACTCTGACCAGTATAACCCCCTATTACTGCTTTACATGCATCTTTGGGCTGTTATATTTTATAGACATTTATGAATCCCACTGGAGTAATTGCTCAGTAAAACATCAGGCTCACCTTCCCATAATGACCTTAATGGGATCCTGCTAGGACCAGCACACATCCTCCATGCCCCAGAACCAGAGCCTCCTCCTCCTGCCCCCTCGACCGGGCTCCAGGTCTTTAATAGCAGAGCGATCGGCATCTAAACCCAGTTCTTTAGGCCTTAACTGATGCTCTATGGGCCTGACATCTCTGATGAAAAACAGAAACAAAGTTTTCAGTTGTCATTTGACAAAGAACTATAAAGACATCAAGACAATATAAAAACAGGATGTGGGGTTTGTATTAACCAAACTACTTCTGTCATACAGAATTTGAACAATAAAACATTGACAGATTATTTCAAAGGCTGTCCATCATTTAGAGAGTAAGAAAGACAATTTAAACACAGCATGTCAAGTTTCATTATATTCATCTGTATTGTATGGCTTCTCTTTCTCTTGTTGTGCAGGTGTTAAAATCAGATTTTAAAGAGAGACAGAGCGTCTTTAACAAAGTGATATAAGAAAACGGCACTGTTTAATGCATAACTAATAGTCTACCTTTCACACACAGTAATGATGTGACGTAATGAGGTATTTAGTTAGTTTTCGTTATCAGTAATGCTGGTAATGCAATAATGTAACATTACTTTTCAAACAAGTGTTCAATAAATTGTCATTTTTGAGGTGAGGACTTTTACAAGGCACTTATATATTGAGGGAACATTGTAAAATTCTGCCCATCATAAACACTTTGATGATTATTTAAAGTGCAACTTTTGTTTGTACATGAAATACAAAAATACTTACTAAGAAAACCTAAAACTCACTGCTGATATGCATGAGGCAGACCCCGCCCCTCAGAAAGAGCAGTCTGATTGTTTTCATGTTCATACATTTGAACAGATGAACACTTGGAACACAAGATTAAAAAGTGTACAGCAAGTCTGTGCCAAGGATTGCCATTGTTATTTCTGAAATAAGTCTTTGCATTCAACATAAAAACAATCTCTCATCATTAATGTTTCCAGGTAGTACAATAATCCCAGCACAAGCAAACATGAGCAGAAAATACATCCAGAGAGGGTACATGATTCATCATCAGAATGCATCTATCACACAAAGTACTGTTGAAAGTATGAGGATACTGCAGAGGTCAAAGACAAAACAGCACAAAATCTATTTTGAGGCATTTCTAACATGAATAATGTTATGACAGAAAAGTTCAAATTTGACCCAAGAGCTTGAATAAATGCACAAACATGGTTTTGTTCCCTGATTTTTATTTCTAAGAAAAAACCCCGAAAAACCTCACATAGTGCAGTTTTAAGCCATTTAAATACTTTTTAAGCGTCTCTGGACAAACTGGTCATGACCAGTGAGTAAAAAGAAAGAGAGATCCTTACTGTTTAAATGTTTGCCCGATTCCCTCTCCCGCTTTTCAGCCCATTCCTTTCAGCATCGCCATCCCATAAGCCTCCACGGAAACACATTCATAGTCCGCATCTGTTGACTGAAACATCAGCTCTCCATTTACTACACACCAGCCTTAAACATCAAATACAAGCTTACAGACTTCAAAACAAAGCATTCAAGAGCACATTTAGAAACTGATAAACATAACGCTAATTAGAAACTCAACTACACCTGCAGAGGAGGTGATAATTGGATGAAATATTCCAGTCTTGTACATTTGAATAAACAGGCTGTTTGACATGCAAAATTCCCTCATAATGAATCTGAGGTGTGTTAAACTAATCAAGTCATGGCTTGTGCTCTCACACAATGATCTACAAGTGATGGACTTGCACTATGGAAGAGTGACACTGGAGGTGAGAAACAGAGAGACTATGCAGTGTAAGCTGTTTGGATGTGGCAGTGGAATTCCTCATCACTCATGTCATTAAGACACTCCCTTATCCTACACACACATAAACGCACGCATGCACACACACACACACACACACACACACACACACACACACACAACAGCATGTGCAATGACCTTGTACTGCACTGTGCTGACATCACATTTGGCACCTTTACATGGAAACAGTTGACAGAACACACACTGAACACTAATGACTTAGAAAAAATACATTTCAATTCAGACTAAACTTTCCCTACAAATCCAAGATTTTTTTAAACGATGACTGGAATTAAATGCTTCTGGTGTGACATGCTAAATTGAGTCTGAAACCATTTTAAACAGCATTTTTCAAATTATTTTCTAATTTTTATATAATTATTAATTATCTTATATTAAGAGGATAAATGACACATGCATTGAAGATTTACAGTCTGTCTCTTCTCTGTGAAAACAGACCTAATAAATTGATGACTCATTCTGCACTACACAGTATCTGTATTGGCTGTATCTGTATTGATGACAGCCATTTTTCTTCAAAATGAACATTCTACAGACTGACACCTCCAACAGCACAAACAAACTCTTTATAGGGGTCAAGTGTGACTGAATGAACTGTTTCATGAGCTATTCTTTAATGTTCACATATAGAATGTTCCTCTTACCTGACGTAACATTAAAATCGCTGTCCTGGGAATCACACCAGTCTCTGTTACCCTTTGCTTTGTATACAGCATAAAAATAAAGAAATGTGGGAGCAGCCAATGAGAAAACATGGCTAACCAGAGACAACTTCTTTCCTCTAAAATCTATTCAGATGCACCAGTACTGTACATAACCATAATCAGACATGCAAATGTCCGTAAACACACACACAGACACACGTCTTCTAAGATGGTATCTGCCACTGTAGTCTGTGTTATCTAAACACTAAACTAAATCCCTATTTTGTTCCCCTGTAGAAAGTCTACAAGAGTTCAGCACACAGCCCTCTCATCCTGCCTTATAACCTCCCGCTCACTCCCACACATAATCTCTACTCTGAGTCTACTCTGCTTTACCTGATTAATGCAAAGATTTTCTTTCACTTAATTCAATACATTTGCTATGGTAAACCAGCACTGTTAAACCTAAAATGCAATCTTCACAAATCTCATCAAGCATCTGTCTGCAAGATTGGAGGACTGTTTCTCAGGAGGCATGGTATTCACAAAAGCCTTTCAGTTATAATTTAACAATAAAAAGCTCAATTTCATGCAGAGGATGAGAATGATACATTTAATGCAGGCGCATGACTGCCGTCTGTCTTTCCATCACAGAGCGAGACTTACAGACTCTGGACGCAACTCCACGTTGATCTTGTCTCCGTCCTCAAAGCCATGAGGGGCCTGATTCTGCATAAGAAGAGGAATAGAGAGGTTTGGATCTGACTGTGGGCCATTCTCTCCTGATGCTTTTGAGACTCTGCAAAACAAAGGAAACAGATAAGATTCAAACAGAATTCCTTCATTACATTAGTATTTATATATTGTACTGTAGCATATCTTTTCTATACAGAAGTGACTTACATTATAGTTATACTACAATAAAACAGCCCCTCTGTGGTAAAATTAGTTGCTCAAGAGCACAAAGACAGAAGGGAACAAATTATGCTGTATGGGGTTTGAACCTGCAACCTTTGGCTTGACAGCACAGATCTTTAACCACTAAGAAACCCAACCCTCAATTAAATTGATTTATGAGAGTTGTATACGTGCTACATTAAATGACAGGCATCACATCAGAAATTAGGGCTAAAGTATTACACATATCTGACCACCATGTTTTATAACCTAGCATTTTACCCTTTAAAAAAGCACTGAAGCAGTGTCATAGCACAATGACAGTATTAGATAGTAATATTATGGTATTTAGAGGTGTAGTTCACTTTATCATGAACAACATTTCACACGATCCAAACTAAACACAATTTTATATTGATTTCAATTAGACTATGTGCCAATTAAGCTAAAATTAGCCTTCAACTCACCTATTTAATTCTTTCCCTTCAACTTCAACCAAGTAATCTTTCTCTTCTGCCTTCCATGATTTAATCTTGCTCAGTGTTTTACTAAAGCCGAAAGATATTGGAGCAAATTTTTTGTTTTTCTTGAATAACATCACTCTTCACTGATTTACGTTCCCGATGCGACTCCCGCGACGCCATGTTTGTTGTGTGTTGTAATCGCTGGTAAATGTAGTTTTACTGACACCACATTTCCATATCTGCAGGTTAAAAAAACTACAGTTCCCACAAGACAAGACAGGACGCGTACAATTTCTGTTCTTTTTAATATTCTTGAGAGTATAAGTACAAACTTTGCATAATTTATTTAAAATTTATTATTATAAAATTACTTTTTTTGTTGTTTTATTATTAAGAAATTGTCATAGTATTTATTAACACCTTCAAGTGACCCCAAATGTAGGTAAATTTAGTGAGATGAGATTAATATATTCAAAAACATTTGACTAAATTATAATTATTATTATTATATTTAACAAATGAGTACTTCCACAAACACATAAAACATACCATATACACATAACATATTTAATATGTCTTCTGTATTTTGCTGGTGAAGTTGGGTTGAAGATTTGCGTTGGAAAAGTATCAAAGACTAAGGCAAGAACCTCCCTTATGAAAATTAATGATAGTTTTATTATATTAAAAGTGTAGTAACCTGTTTTTGGGCGCATTGATTAACATCTGAATAACCACACATTTACTACAAATACCATTGTTAAAATATCGTTGCTGTGACAAAACCATGGTTAATTTGTGGTTACCATGGTTTAATTATAGCAAGCATGTTTTTTGTTAGTTTAAAATGCAGTTAAAACATGGCTAACTGGGCCTCTTCTGTACCCAGGGGCTCTGAAAACTCTTATCTACCTGCCAAATTTTATTAGACTATGCCCACAGACTATTTTCATATTTATTTATGCAGATGGAGAGTGGCCAAAGTGAATGCATATCCACGTAGTTTTCCCAAACTCAATTCCCACCCAAATCCTCCGTTTCACCTGCCCGCATTTCTCTCCCTTGACCTGAGAAACGTTTTTTTACGAAACTGCTAAACTACCTAGTTCGTTTACACAAGGGGCGGTTCTTCTCCCCTATTTCTTTCCCTCCCCTCCATCTAACATTTATTACAGTGTTTCTTCTTTATTGCTTACGCCTGGGAATATTAAACTATACGCCAGTGCGCCAGACGCGTTTTGGACCGGTGACATGCATCGCTTTCCCGCAGCATGCCTTCACAGACGCCGTGAGACGCACCGGACATCCGTGCCACTGTCCTCTAGTTCATAATCGATACAGTCGTCGTTCCCTTCTCAGCATAACCGCTGTAACGTAACTGATCAACGCATTTGCTCAAGAAAGTCAAATATGCGGATTAAACAATTCCCAGGACACACAATAGGGAGAAAGCGATAACCATGAAGGTAAGATCTGGGTTCCGATCAGTCTGTCATTGATTCCAAATAGACGTGTTGCTGTGTGAAAATCACTCATGGTGCGTTTACCAAAAAATGCAAAAAGATGTTTAGTTTGTTCATAGTATAAGTTGCCACTGACTCATGAGACACAATCCCGTGGCAGTCAGTATCGTTTTGGAGTGTCTACAACCAAGTGCAAAACGCGCTGTCCGATGTGCAGTTTTCCCTCCCATGTTTTTTTCATCTCTTATCCCTCTCATTACGGGTCCCGTTCCCAGCTGCACACCACAGTGTCCAAATACACCGTCTGGCATGCGCATCTCATCTGCGCTGCTCATAAGCGTACAGATAGCGCTCTCTACGTGCACAGAGATTTAAAGTCGTGCTAAGTTAGAAATCTCGCAGCATCCTTACAAATAATTTTCAATTGTTTATTTTTTCAGGAATTTGGCCGTTGCGGTCAAATCTAGTTTTTGCCGGACCAATGTATATAGACGCGTTTAAACGGATGTTATTCGAGCGTCTCAGTTGTTTGAAGAGAATGTGTGTATGTCAGCGACAATGCAGGTGAGTTTTTTCTATATCGGTGCTGTACTATAAATGTGTGTTTGTACTATAAATGTGTGTTTGTACTATAAATGTGGGTGTGGGAGAGACGATGCTTAGAGGTTGCCAGATACAATAGTTGAACTTACTAGTTATGTTAGTTCTGATTAATTTTGATTTATCAAAACTTAGTATTGTACTGAATATTAAGCCTAATATGCGTTAATATACGTTGATCATTTACACGTTATTTATTTGTTCATAAATAACAATTATTTACTTATAAATGAAAATATTTCCCTTTATCTGTTTTGCATTGCAAGAGTTATTTTGACGTACTCAAATTGAATGTTTTTGTTTTGTGTTTGTTTGCTTGCTTTTTATCAAAGCAAACATTTTCAGACAGCATTCTTAATGCTGTGCATGTGTCAGTTTGTTGCTTTGTCACATATATGATGATTATATGATTATATATATTATTGAAATAATAAATTATATGATTATATATATGTATATATATATATATATATATATAGAGAGAGAGAGAGAGAGAGAGAGATACTAGTAATAGGCAGAGAAATGCTGGAGTTGTGTGTCTGTGTGTGTCTTTCCTGATGTGATTTTGAAATAATAAATGTTGTGACCCAGACTTCACAGAAGTGCATTGCTGTAGGCTCAGAGAGCAGTCAAGGTTATCCTACTGTTATGAATCATTCATTAAGTCTGAGAAAAAAAGAGAGAGAGATCAAAATAAAGCAACAATTGCAATATTACCCCCTGTGTCTGAATCCCATGTGAGTGTGAACATGTATATTGTATGCCACATGTATGCCATATATATACCAAGACTTTATAAAGACCAATTATTTATAATCATTTCAATAATGCTGTTGAAATGTTTCTGAGCTGGATCTTGATTATTGGGTTCATATCTGGTTTAATGAGATGATTCTGAGCATGTATTGTGTGTGGTTGTTAATTGTGTGATTATATGCACAGTCTACACCTCACTTCATGCATATTCAAGGTGATGTGTTAAAGGTGTGTTTGAAGGAGAGGGAGATGTGTGGAAAACAGACACTGCAGTTTACCCCTGCCGGTGTAGGACAACACAGCAAGACAATTCAGTTTCTGTGAACTCACCGTTTGCATTACAAGGCCAGCGCAATCTGTCTGCTAATCTGTTCCAATTCCATCAATCAGTCTCAGACAGCTGTTTGAATCTATAGCAGCCAGTCTTATTACTTTGAGAAATTGTGAAGGTCGTTCAAGAAGAACGTGTTGTCCAGTTGCAAGTCTAAAGGCAACAATAAACGTTTAAATGTATTCCTTAAAGGATTAGTTTACCCAAAAATAAAAATGTTATTTACTTACCCTCAGAAAAAGTAAATCTGAAACTTGTTTGAAACCTTTGTGACGTTTGTAGAACAGAAGTTTGAAAAATGTTAACGCTGTTTTTCCTTTAAACAAAAGCTTACAGTGACCAAGGGGCTATCAAGCTAAAAACAAAACATAGACTACTTTTTTAAAGACAAAATCTTTAAAAGCCATACAGTAGCCTTTGTGTACAATATATAACCTCGGAAATCAGTCTCAGAACCTGCATCAAGCCAGGTTTAAAGTCAATAGCAAAGAAATTGTGCATGTTCCACAGAAAACAGAGTCATGCATTTTGATACAACATGATAAAGCAGATTACATCATTTACATTTTCAGGTGAACTAATCATTTAAACAAAAAAATTAAATTACACAGGACAACATTCCTTTACAGCTAAGGTCAGAAGCAGAAAAACATGCTACAGGCTACCACAACAATCGAATCAATGACCTAAATGGTTTAAACACATCTCAACATGGTTAAGTGAAGTGCAGCACAACCGAGATTGTATTGTTCTCTGTCTTCCTACTGTTTAACCTAAAAGTCAATACCTGAACCATAGTCTCTCTCGCTTCATTATCCAGATCTAATGGACCTTGACTTGTCTGTTGCTTGGAACAACACCAAATATAAATCAGAGCTGTGATGGATCGGTCTCCACTGTATGAATATTGATAGCGGGGTATAGAATAAAGTTTGTTGCTGTATAATTGTTAGAGGAGAACCCCACACAGCTTTGAGCTAGAGGCTGCACTTTTGTTAAGGGAAGGAGATACAAGGATCGATGTCAAGTGGTGTGGAGGAGAGGAGCAAAGGAGAGAAAAGAAGGATGAGGGAGGAAACAGAGGGGCAAGAAGGAGGGAATGATCAACTGGTGAAAGGCAGAGGAGGTGGAGTTAAAGAAAAGAGAGAAAATGGAGGAAGATGGCGACTAGGAAACAGAAAGCAGAGGGGAATGATGGAGGGTCACCTTCAGTGATGGCATCTGATTCAGCACTATATCTCTCTTGCACTCGGGTTACCACGCTGTGACACTGTGAGCATGCTGGAACTTTCTGAGGCCAAGTCCCTCTTCCTGTTTCATTTTCCAGCTCTTTCTAACTCACTCGTTCTCTCCTGTGACCTTTCATCTACACAAACACAATCTCTGTGCATCCTGCTCTATTATGTCTCTCTGACTCTTCTATACATAACTCAGGATTTGTGATTTGTGATGGTGTTTCTTTCCGAAATGTCATGTCATTGTCATCATAGAGCTCATCACACAGTCAGAGTGGGGCTTTGACTATCTTGATAGCTTGATAGCTTTGACTAGCTTGATATCTCAGTTGGTTCTTCTCAATTAAAATAGATTAATCTGAGTCTCCTACTATATAAATGTTTTTCTTGAGATCTTAACAATGTCTCAAACTGTGTCCAGATTTACCAAGATGCTAAAATCTGTGTTCAAAAGTCAAACTTATTCATCCAATTGTCCGATTTAGTTTTTCTTTTAAGAAATTGTGGGAGAAACTGAAAGTTGATACTTTTAAATGAAAAATAACTGAGAACTCCATTATGGCCTTTAAGTTATGAAAGAGCCACCTGTGAGCAATAATAAATTCCTCTGAGAGCCTTACAGAAAAACAAACTTGTAATTAAAAGCTTTCAGGCATGCAGTTTTGTCACGTTGATCTATGACTGAAGTCTTAAGTACTTTACTGTATTTCAGTCCATTTTGGGAAGAATTTCCATTAAGAATCGCAAACTCAGCACATTCTCCAATTTTATTTGCCACCTCAACACAGAAGTGCGGTATACCGTGATTGCCATGCATAAAACTATCAGCAGCAGGTTTACATTTATTTCCAACCCTGATTGTATTGAGCCTCTATTGTGGGTATTAAATCTAGTGTGTGTGTGTGTGTGTGTGGGCTGTGTATGAGAATGTTTGGTGTGTGCTTTCCCTCTCACTCACATTTAATCTTTTATTTTTAAATCTGTCACGGCTGTCCACGTCTCAGCTACACCAGTGCCCCAGATTTGGGCAGGATTGAGCATCCCAAAGTTTAATACACCCAGTGTCCGATTGCCTGTGGGAGAGATTAGATACGTGTTACTATCCCAATCCAGAACTACATTGTACAGCAGCATGTAGTCTGTGTGGATGCTGCGGTACATTTGAAGGTCGTTTGTAATTTAAGATTCACAGGCTGGCTGACCTCCAGCAGTTCTCCCTGTGGAGGGTGATGTACAATTAGGGTCAGAGCAGTCAAATACAGGTTAGGACAAGGAAGTGGTGTCAGAACTGCTCAAATGAAGGTTATTAAAAATATGACACCAAGCCAAAGCCTACAGTATTGTTCTCAGTACTGCATTAGACTGTTGGGCAAAGTAATTAAGTGTGTTTAAGTGTATTTAAATTATTAAGTGTATTTACTTAAGTGAAGGCATGTTTGAACTTAATCTGTGATTGCAGAATAATATGCAATGCTAACATGACATTTTAACATGACATAACATCTCATTTAAAGAGGTCATACCATAATGTTAAACAACATTTAGTTTAAAGTAGTTTAAACCATTAACTGGTGTAATAGCATCTTATTCTTCTAGTGTTTAGCAATAAAAGCTTATATCCTGCTTTCTTCATATCACCGTATTGTTATTGGGCCTTGTTGAACACTGTATACAGTAGGTGTTATTTATATCTTCATGTGGATGGTCATATATGATGTATTGAATCTCTAACATCTGAAATTCAGTGTTTTTGGGACAAGGTGTTTTTGCTACTTGCTAAGAATAAATGTGTTTTTGGACTCTGAGAGAAGTTTTGATTTAGACGTTTACATTGAACTATTTGACTGTTCTTAAGAAATCAAGAATTATTGGACCAGATGTTCCTCAGGCTTTAGAGAAAGAAAGCAGTTTCTTCAGCTTAGAAAGGAGAAAACCTGCAAGGTGAAATGCACAGTAATAATTCATGTAAGATGTGTTTTCTTTGTCTAGTTCACTTCTTTTCCTCAGACTGCATAAGGATCAATCTGCACATACACAGATGTGTGTTTCACGCTGAAAGATGTTCTTATTAGAGGTGAAGAACGCAGCACTTCTCAGCTCCTGACTGGAACAAATATTCTGGGTTGTTTTGGAGTCTGTAAGCAGAAGCTGTCATTGAATGTTTATAATATTAACCCTACAGGTGGAACATGCACCATTCAGCTGTTGCTCCTGCTAGAATAGATGTCATTCGGATGAGGCTGTTTTACATACTGTGGCTTGCTGCTGACACATACATGTGTTATTAATGACTGTTTACTGTCTTCTGTCGTGGTAAAGTCCTCACTTTCTATTGCTATTATTTACATGATATTATTATGGATTTAACTTTTGATAAACAACATTTACATGCTTTCAGGACCAAAAATGTACACTGGAGATCAAGTGGCAAACCAACATAGTGCCAGAAAAGTTTATCATACAAAAAGAAGCCAAAAATGACCTTGAAAATAATCTATTAACATTTCTTTAACCTACATAGTTTTGATTATGGCTTTTGAGGATGAGGGCATGCCACACAACAAGTACTTGTTGACATTGCATAATTTGGCAGCTTCGAGTGAGTGACTGAGAGAAACGCATAAAATAACTCTAAATACTGAGTTTACTGGACACAAGCAGTTAGGAAAAGCAGTGCTTTAGAATTTAGTATAGTGCAAACTATACTTTAGGTTTAGCATAGTAAATATACATCACCGCATCACTGCTTCTCATACTTTATGTCTTATATTTTCAAACATTTATGGATTAATTGACTGTGAAATTCAATTAGTCACATTGTGATTAAGTCATTTTGCTTGCTCCCCTCTCTTCACTTCATTTCAACACAGTCACTGTTTGGAGCACAGTATATAGTTTGAGTATATTTTACGTTTACATTTTACATTTATTCATTTGGCAGATGCCTTTATCCAAAGCGACTTACAGTAAATTCAAGGTATACATTTTTATCAGTACTTGTATTCCCTGGGATCGAACCCACAACCTTTGCGCTGCTAACGCAATGCTCCACCAGTTGAGCTACAGGAACACGTATATATTATATAGAGTATATAGTTGAATATATAGTTATGTAGAGTATATAGTATATAGAGTATATAGTTGAATATATAGTTACGTAGAGTATATAGTATATAGAGTATA
>JAZGTK010015090.1:0-13391 GCA_036877625.1 Ambastaia sidthimunki
AACAGAACAACAGGGCTAAACTCTTCCACTTTTAGTATTTAGTAATTATGTTCATACCACAGTCAGATAAAAAAATGATGTGATGTAATTAAAACATTCCAGTTTGAATCCAGTTTCCATTCAAATATAATCCAGCAGTACATTTCATCACACACTCCAGACTCGAGCCCTTTTTACACACTGTCTTTTATAATACAAGACCCTGGTTCACAGGTGCACTGTAGCCCTGTCATCTTTAGGAAACAGGAACATGGTGGAACTCCGCTAAAACCTCTGTCTGGATTCCAGCCCTCTCTCCGAGCTGACATTCCTTTCCTTACGGGATGTTAAAAAGCACTTTAGCAGGACTAGTGAACTGTAAAGGAATATAAATGAATGTACAGCCAAGTTCTGCACAGTTCTGCAGTCAAACTTGACTCATGTTTACTAAGAGCGTTACATTATTAATATGCTTTTTGAGTCTTGAAGGAGCCCATTTAATTTCTCAAAGGAGTCCTGGACTGTTAGATAGTAATGTAGGTTATGGTAGAAGACACCAGCTCATTTATTAAAGATAAGTCTGTTTGATTGCTTTAATGCAACTGGCTTTGATTAGATTCACAAATAGAATATAATACGTCGATCACAAAAGCTACGCTGTGCATCACTCATCATCACAGGCTGAAACTAGCGTTTATGCAATTCAAAGAGCGTTTCCCTGGAGTCTCTCAATATATACAGAAAATTATCTCATAGATAATTGGACACATTGACTGAATGTAATTTATTACTTTGAACCCCAAACTAAGGCCATCGTGTTGTGGGTGATAGGCCTGTTTTTTAAACAGACCTATCATGTTTCAACCCTTAATGGTATGTTTATTCTTCATGCAGGCTGTGCATCAGTCATGTCTTAGATCTTAAAGGGATAGTTCACCCAAAATGAAATTCCTGTCATCATTTATTCACCTTATCTTTTTAAAACCCGTAGGACTTCTTTTCTTCATGGGATGCAAAAGGAGTTATTTAGAGCAGATAAACAGTAAATGATGAGGACAGAATGTTTATTCGTGAGCAAACTATGCTCACAGAAATCCCACTTTGAGCATTATACAGGAAAACACAATCCATTGTTGTGCTTTGGCACAAGGGATTTTGTCATAAAAAATTCCATAAACGCCTCAATGAATACAGTGCAGTTATTTATTTAAAGGGAAACCAGTATAAGCAATGAAGGCTTGTTGAGGGTTTTGTTTTGGCAGCTGGCTCAGTCTAATCCACTCAGTGTTTCCCATCTCGACATGTTAGCAGTGGTCAGTCGCGTGAGGTGAGTCTCGCGCATCAGATGCCACTGTTAGCAATCAGAGTCTGGATCTCATGCGGCTGCAATCAGTCGTAATTGAGGCATTCTTCTGCAGATACCAACGTTCCCAGGAATTAATCCTGATTGTGCCTTTCATTTTACTATCTCAGGATACATCATTTGTTACCGCTAATAATTCTAATTTGAATGAAATCACAAATCTAATCAGACCTCAATCGATGATGACACACAGCTGTGTTTGCCTAGCATTTTGATCCCAAATTCTATGCGCAGATAACGTCTCACCAAAAAAATACAGTTCTCAGCTGAAATAAAACAAATGTGCTGGGAATAAAACTTTTGAACTCTACGTGTGTG
The DNA here is from genome assembly GCA_036877625.1 of Ambastaia sidthimunki. Lineage (NCBI taxonomy): Eukaryota > Metazoa > Chordata > Actinopteri > Cypriniformes > Botiidae > Ambastaia > Ambastaia sidthimunki. The sequence goes on from JAZGTK010015090.1 coordinate 1,661, forward strand.
TGCCCGGGTGTGAAAGGGAGACTGTGTGTATATTCAGGTCAAATTTGTTTGTATAGTACTTTTCCTAAAGCAGCTTTTACAAAGCATCATGCCTTAAGTTCCAGTAAGCCAGCAACATTATGGCAAGAAAACTCACTAAGATTTACAGGTAGGATGTGAAGACAATCTTGGTAGGAACTCACGCTGGCACAATTTTAAATGAAACCTAATATAGTTTATTTGAATTGCTGTGCTTCCCAGTAGCATTGGCATTATCTTGTATACAATATAAACTGTGCAATAGAAAAGCTAGCAACACCCTAGCAACACACTAAAAACAACTTTGGCTGCTTCATAGCAACACCCTGGCAACCACTCGCAACACCTGCATCATGGCAGCAAGTTTTGTACTGGCAAGCACCACTCACACCTTCTTCGTGAAATTTCTTTGCCAAGAGTTAAACGCAGGAAGCCAAGTTAAGTCGGTTAAGGTTGATATTAGGTTAGAAATTGAGGCAGGTGGGTTTAATCTTTGGGTGGATTAAATTCACACCCAGATGGTCATGGCTGATAACATCAAAGTAGTTCCTCCAGATAATGTCAGGCCAGACAGGTGAGAATATGAGCAGCTCCGAGCCATTTCTCTGGATGTCTGGTGCCATGTGGGATTATGTGTAAAGTTTAAACGGGTTTATCACTGAGAGCTGTTATAATTGAGCATGAACCCACACTTATCAACTAACGTGATTAACTTCAATTCCCCTAAATGTTCATAAAAAGATTAAATAACAAATTAGATTTTTTTTATCACCTTGGCATTGCATTTCATTCACAATTCCTCATTGTATGAAGCCTCCAAAATTGTTGCCAAATTTGTTACGTTCAATTGAATTTGGAATTCCTGTAGTTTTAATAATTCTACATTTGCAATATCCACCATCAATAGCTTTCACTCCTATTAGAATTGAACGCTTTGTGCTCTCAATGTAATAAGTGCTTTCGACAACCTAATTAGCACTGTTGATGAATGAAGCTGGCTTGTTTTGGCATCCATGTTCAGGTTTATGAAGTCTTTTGGCAAGGATGGTGACAGCAGTGAGCTACCTTTCGTTTCTCTGCTGTGCTTAACTTCCCATCTATCAGTGTACAGCAAGCTTGCTTTTATTGTGGGAGATATGGGACTGTTAATCATCCCCACATTCATTAAAAGCAGACACATAATCAATTGAGAGCAGCTTGCCAAAGATGGTGTCTCTGGTGGATCTCTGTGGAGAGAGAAAGAAGGAGAGGGTTTATGATAATCAGAAGGACAATCTTGATAAACTTGACAACAGTGGGATTCACAGCTGAAGAACAGGAGAACAATATACTGGTTTTATTTGTCATTTGTAGTATCTTCTGCCTGACCATGAATCTTGCACTACACTGACATCTTCTGGTGTGAGCTTTCATGTTTTTCATTGGTTTGTGGGCTCTGAGCTCTGGTCTGTTCTGATTTGTTGTTTCAGTTAGGCCAAACACTAATGATTTTCTGATGTTCTGTAATGTTTGTCTAATGTTATTTTGACGTTTTACCCTTATGCTCTGTTGGATCCTCTGACATTGAAATTTTTGTTGTCCCTGAGACACCAGCATGTCTAAAAATAATATTAGCAATTATGAAATGGACCTTTTATGTGTCCTTAAAGTTTTTATTTTTTCCTCATCTAGTCAGAGAATAAAATAGTCTGAGAAGCAGTTCTTTTAAACATTAAAGACATTTGCTATTCAACGCATGCTTTATATTGTAACTGGGGTCTCTGAGACACTAAACATAATTAACATATAGATAACATATATAACAGGATATTTGAAGCATTTATATGTAGCAGTTATAATCTGCTCTCATGAGATTCCTATAAGTGTCAACCTGATACTTAAATGTTTTTCAGGGTGTTAAAATAGATAAAAACAGAAAATAAAGGTAAATTCTTTGTTTACCTCAGATGAGCATTAGACTTTATACTCACCTCATTGTTAGTCAGTAAATCAGTTAATATGTAGTTAAAACATCTTCTGACATTTATATCTGTCCCAATGTTTACAGTCAGTGTGTTTTCCTCAGTTACAGTGAAGGAGGAATGAAGGACCAGCAATGCTTCAAGCTTCCAGCTCAAACTTCTGTGACCTTCTAACACCTGACGACTGTGATTGAAAGCTGTTGGTTTTGCTGTGTGTGTGTCTGTGTGTGTGTGTCTGTGTGTGTGTGTGTGTGTGTGTGTGTGTGTGTGTGGGAGGATTTCTGTGTCCTGTGTTTATCCATATGACATTTAAATCTCATTAATTCATTAATTTCTTGGAGACATTTGTTTGTTTTTTTTACGGTGCAGTTTTTGCTGTTTTATGTCTCAACGAGTTTAGGTTTACAAAAGGTTACGCTGAAAAGGTCTCGAGTCCAAATGTGTGTCTGTTCTCTGATAAACATCAGCATTGGGTGTGGAACATTTTTGTGTTTTTTTTCGCCGTTCAGTTTTGTAGCGTTCGGCTGTCTTTGCTAAGAGACATTTGGATTTGCTGACATTATTTTCGGTGATAAAACGAGTCTACAGTAAAATACATCAATCACAGGCTGGGAGAGGGTCATAAACACTTTCATTTTTACTTGATTATATATCCTGTCTGTCTCTTATGGACATATGCAGTAGTTCACTGAGTCATATCACACAAGGGAAGGATTTTAAACCTTACCAATAGGGCCAGTGGCCTGGGRCCCTCTGATAACTCTGGAGTTTAAACTGAGAGAAACTCAGAAACAAGCCAATACAGATATAAAATGGACCTAGACCGGCACAATGTGAAAAAATGGGGAAATAGGAAATAAATGCTATTTTGAAACATACGGAGCTGCCATCATACAGTAGACACCAAGGAAACATTAAAGGAAAACAAAAGATACCTTATTTTGGCCAAATCTACAGTGAAAGCAATCCCAGCATGCATTGCAGTGATAAAAAAATAATCAAAGGTGGTGGATAAAATAAATGTGTGTGTGCAAAAGTAGAACATTGTTAAATATACTGTAATATAATATACTGAATAACTGTAAATATGATATCATCATATTCATCACTGCAATGCATGCTGGGATTGCTTTCACTGAATATACGTATATATCGATCACTTGGAACTGAAATCAGTTGTTGCACTTTGTAATAATAATGTATATGCTAGTAATGCTATTTGTACAGCTGCCTGTGTAAATGTTTCTAAATATTTTTTGTCATTTTGTAACTGAAGTGTTCATTCACGTAACGCAAGCCTCATTTGTCATGTTCTCAACGTTTGATTTTGTGATTGCAGTATAATCTCCTATATACAACATGAGGCCTGGAGCCCTACAGGACCAAAATACCTCCTTGTTCATTCTCTACCATTATTATACACTGTAAATGTACACACATACAATAGTGTACAGACCACCTGCACAAACCTCAGCTTTCTCAAAGCATCCAAAACTTGGAGGGGGGCCTGAACTCCATCACCTCCAGTCGGTTTACCAGGACCACCTGTCTCTGATCCTTCCCCCCCACCAGCTTCCTGGTTTTTCAAGCTGTTCCAAAAACCGGCAGCTTTAGCCCCACTGTGCTCTGCGAGAGGTGAGGGAGTCTGAGACAGAGAAGTCAGTTCTTCCAACTTCTCCTTGCATGTAAGTAACACGGTGTCACTGTAGCCCGGGGCTTGTTCAGAGGGGAGTAGATGCTCAGAAGGCAGGCTTTGACAGCTAGATTTAGCATATCACTAGAATCCATGTCATTTTTTTTAACATCCTTAATCATTTTCGGTGACTGTTGTTTACGGCTTCAGTGAATCCGCCTGTTCGATATAAATAAACCGGTTGTGTTTAACAAATTTCAGTGTTAATGGTGTCAAAAATGATGCCAAGCATCACGTTGAAAAATTGAAAATGTCTTATAACCGCACTTGTTTTGAAAAATAAACCCCATGGGCTATATGCGAAATAACACGCACAATACAACAACATGGCAGATCAAGCCTTTTTATATTTGTCATTCGCCAAGCAGAAATATGAAAAAATGACACGTTTTACCGTATTGGTTTGGCTGACATTTTCCTTAGCTCCTATCACCAGAGCAATTCACTCCACTCAACAACAAATAACAGCTCTCCGTACCCACCCACCAAAAAACACACGCCAACCAAAAAAATAAACCCCCACTCGTCGACACATCCCGCACGCAGGGGGCAGCTGTGTGGGCTTCCTCTCTCCTGCTATTTTGATTTCTGTCCCCATTTCCTCTTTATCACACTTTGATAAGGTCACCACACGCTGTCACCTGCTTTAACAAACTCCATTTACTTTTCACTGCGATGCTATTATCTCTATGAGATGTTGTCTGACAGACAGTAAACCTACACAGAGAAACTCATCATTTTGCTGCCTGGGAATCAAACCTTTCTGTTTGTGTTGCTCTTAACTCTAGAAATGGTCAATTTTAGATCCCTTCTCAAGATTTGTAATCTGCCATGTTTGCTGACACAAGTTAGCATGTAGCTGAATGATAAAACACGCTTACAAAACTTGTATTTTGAAGCTCTTTGTTTGGACAATGGAAAAGAGTATATGTTGTGATAGGAATATATTGTAACACAGTGTTGTTCAGGCTGGGCAGGAAAAGTTCAATTTCCCAGCATGCTTAGCATGCTCCCCAGTACCAGAAAGAAGCAGTTAATATAAACAGTTACAGTACAAACTATCTAAATGTGTTTTTAGCAAAGTGAGTGAAAAAAAGGTGTGTTAATGATTAATAGTTCATGTTGGGTTTTAGAAGATTTCAGGGTGTTAAAATTGTGGATCTTACCACAGTGGGACTTCTGTTTAGTTGGGAAACGTGCTAATAATAACCTTTTTCTGTAGGTTGGCTTTTTAAAGGAGCAATTTCATGTTAATTTTTGACCCACTACCTGAATATGTTGTGGTGCATTTTAGTAAGAAATATTTTTTTTTGTGAGAATGACAGATTTTACCGCAGTCTGTCACATTTGATTTCCTTTGAGAAAGGCTTCAATGATTTAGCTTGCAGAAATGTCAAATATTAAAAACAGCAGTTGTTTCAATCAAGCCACCTATGGTTAACCAATTTTCCCAATCTGTGTTTTGGAATTTTTCCCTATTCATTTAAGACGCAGGCATCACACTGTGCCAAATCATTGCCTGTTGTTATATGCCATTGTGTTTTTCCCAGACTGCGGCATGTTTGTACACAAAGTATTATTGTGTACTGAGGTGTGCATAAGTAAACATTACACTGCCACGTTCGAAGGCAAAGAGCGATCGTATTAAATTGTAAATGCACAGACCCCTTATCAACGAATTCATCATGGTCCCATCCACCTGACCGCCACTCGCACCGAGGCATGAATATCGTTTAACTGTGTGTTAATGCATTGAGGTATGTGGGGAATGGTTACAGCCTACAGGTCTTTGACCCGGTTACACCAGCTGTGGGATAATTCCATGTAAATCACCAACTGTGAGATTGCCAGACAGCTTCGCTAACTACTGGAGTGGACCATTTGAATTTCATACCCATAATTCCTTGCCTTTCATCTGTCCTTATTGGAGAAGCAGAATTGAACTAATTGTCAGTAGCGAGCCGGGGGGTGCCGTCCCTCGCCTAATTTAATATGCGTAATGTATTGCGTAACTACAGAGAGTGGGCCGGCCACGCCTTTTACGGCTGATTGGTGAATTATTAGGCCGCCCCAATCACTGTGATAAATACTGCGGTGAGTGGCTGTAAATAAATTATTTTAATGAGAACCACTGCCGGGCCTTCAGCTGTACATCATGTCTCATGTAGCTTCATGAATGATGCTTCTGATGGCAACATAAATCTTAAAACTGGAACTGAATTCTACACTGACAAATCTGATCATTTCTGTATTTGTGATTTTTGTATGTGTTTAGGTGTGTGTATATATGCATCTGTATGTGTAGGTGTGTGTGGGGGAGGCAGGGTTAGAGGATAGAATATACAGAATATACATGATATATAGAATATACAGATTCAAGATTTTTATGTCACGTATACAACCTGTAGTTATCAATGAAAAAATATCAATAAAAAATCTATTATGTCTATGAAGAGTCCTCACAAACCACATATGTGTATTCTTCTATTTTTTGGTTGCATATCTAAGCAAGAACACATGATTCAAGTAACAACTGATAAATGTAAAACATGCATAACAAAGTACTGCAGAACCACATCTTGTCTGCTGAGTCAAAGAGACAATGCAATTTACCCAGAATCCACTGGGGGGCAAAGCCGTACCATCATCTCATTTGTACAAGTATGACAATGACCTATTTTTCTAAACTACGCGCAAAGGCTTTCGTTTTTGTTTCTTTGAAATGCGCCGCGTCTATTTGTTTAACTGATGCATGCATACATATGCATATCCATCGACGTGCCGGAGCGTCGCATCATAACTTTTAAAAGCCTGGTGTTATTTGAAGAGTTCTGCTGAATCTCCTGAGGAGTTGAGGCAGATTTCTGTACTCCTCTCAAACACAGTTATACCCCGAGGAAACATGCAGCACTGCTTTTCTAGCTCTGTGAGTGCTGGACTGACCTCATACAAACTACTGCATCCAGCCAGTGATGGGACGGATTAAAACTGCGTCATCTTTAGCTCTATAAATAATCTGCCCTGAGTTCCATCTTCTACTTCAAAGAGATGTGTCAAACAGATTAGCATGTGTCTGAAATGAGGGGAATCTATTAATAACCGTGGCAGTGAAGCTTACTGTGTTTTTCATTTATTTCTTAAGAGATGTTTACCCTCAAGGGCAGACAGGACGGTCCCCGGGGAAAAAGGCGCAGGCTGGTGACCTTGTAGCAGCCCGGGGCCTGAGTCAGGTCTCGGCAGATGTGGAGCACCTTGAAAAAGACACCAGGGAGCTGGGCTAAATCTTAGGAGACAGACTGCAGACAAAGAGAGGAAGGAAAGGGGAGCAAGAGACAAGGATACAAGCATTAACAGTTGGTGCCATGATTAGGTTGAGGGGATGGAGGCAGCCCCGGGCGAGGGGAAAATTAGCTGGGGGTTAGGTGAGAAGACTTTGGTAAGGTCACAGTGAGACTGGGTTCGACCGGTCACATGACCACATGTGGGAAAGCTTCTACTGGGTATGACACGTCTGAGTAGCTTTTTTGATATGCTCTATATCTTCTGTTGAACCTGAATTGGTTTTGGATCACTGCAGTCCTATTTACAAGCTAAAATGTGTTGGTGCTTATAAAGTTGATTTTTACTCCTGTTCTCCATCAAGCACTGCTTATTGTTTTCTGTTTCAAAAGCCCGAGGTAGACGCTTGTCAAAACCATCCACCTCCACAAAATTCTCAACAATGTGGGTGTATTCATCACATAGAATTTGTCATCATAATAGCAAAGCTCATCCAAAGACATCAGCTGGGAAAAGCATTTCTGTAGTCACCTTGACAGATTTTAAGCTTTCTTTCAACCGTCCTACAGAAAAAGAAAATGACTGATGGCATTTTTAATTCACATTTCTGAGGATGTTGTTTTAGATCTCGCACCTTAGAATGACACACTGCTGGTGTAAGAGTAATAAGAGAATATTTGCATTCAGAGAGAGCCCAGTGGTTGCTAGGCATAGCTGGTTTTTTTGCAGGAAAGTGCCAAAAATTATGAGTCAAAATTCATACATTTGCTAACAGGATGTGCCCCCCTTCCGTTTCAGTTCTCCACAAGCAGTTGCAGTGGCAAACATATCATTAAAGCTCTAAGTCCTTGAGAGTTTTTCCTGTCTCCAGGCTCACTGATGATGCAAAGGGCTTCAGGGACTTTTTGAAGGCCTCAGCCTATTTCTCATCTGCAGACTGAAGACCATGGAAAAGAGCAGAATTAGGCTCCGTGTGGTGCCTCTGTTTGGCTAGAGCAAATAACACAAGTAGCCCCGCTCAGCTTTGAGGCTGAACACAGATTTAAGGCTTAAAAGAGTTTTCCAGCCCTCAGTTCTTGCATCCTGCAACTAGATCTCGGTTTCTCGTTCATAAAGTGCCAATGGCTTCTTAAAATGGTGCAATGCCACGTAAAACTCAGCCAATGGTTTAATGAGAAGATTCTCTTAAAAAAATCAGTTGCTGATTTGTGGACCAGTGGAGGTCTCATATAAAATGTTTTTAGGCATTAACTGTCTTGGTTGTCTTTTCCAAAAAATCCTTAGAAGAAAGCAGAAAAGTAGAGGCAAATGCACCTGTTGACAATAGGGCTTTTCACATTAAGTTTTTTAAAACCTATTTTAAAACATAATTATTTAATCATGCTATTTGTTTTGTGCATGTTTATGATGGCCCACATTTACAGTACAGCAAACACTGCCATTTTTACAGATGGACAACAGTTTTAAAAACAGACTGTGTGCCCGTCACAAGCTATATCTGTCAACAGTGTTGATCTCATTAATATGCAAATTAGAATGTTAACACCAGGGTTTACAAATGTTCAGTGTAAAATCATGAAACCTGAACAGACAGGACTAGTTATTAACTAAGGGTAAAGTATAAACACTGAAACATTAAACAAGATATCCCAGGATTATTTAAATCCTGGGTTAACAAGCTCAAATGTGAAAAGCCCTATAGAAATTATAGAACTGTAATTTTCATCTTTACCAGACTTGTAAAGATCTGGTTTTGGAATAACTTCATGGGAAACTGGGGTTAAATTCCAGTCTTGTTTTTTGATTGAAGACTTTGGTATTTTGGCAAATTTGTTTTGTTACTTTGGGTGTTTTAAGAAAAAGCATGAGACTTCAGCATAGGTCTCCATTTGTTTTTAGTTCAATCCAGTTTCTGTCTGAAAGAAACAATTGAGATATAAAGAGATCTAATTTTGTGATCTCTGTAGGAGAGGCAGCAAACTGCAGGTTGTGGATATCTTTGCTAAATTCTAGGACAGTCTGAGCAGTGATTTCTGTGCTCTGAGAGACAGATCTGCCTGTTGCCTAAGGAGTTACACAATTTTTGCCTGTATAATCAGTTTTCTGTCTCTCACGGCAAAAATCACAACATTTTTCTAACTCTTTGAACACAGTCACATTCTAAACTTTAAAAGAGAACTTAAAATGAGTTTATAATGAGCAAATTCCAAGTTATGGGGTATCGCCTTTGTCAAAAGATCTGAGATATGATGTAGGGAAGAATAATGATTTGGTATATTAGATGGTTTGTGAGCCCTTTTGTCAGGCAACGTTGCTTTCTATATATCTGCAAGATTTTTATGGCCCAGCAATGATGGTTGTGCCACATGTTTAATGCACTGTTGGGTTACCGTTACAGTTGTTAATGGTGAAATAACATTAGCAGTAAGTAAATCATATTAATGACAACTAATCTGAGGCTGGCTGTTTTCTTGAAGCTGAAGAACTGACTGTTGCTGGAGTTCAGAATGCTTGCTAATCAACCATAGACCCTTTTTCTGGAGTTCTCATTCAAATGACTGAAGAACTTCAAGAAACTTGAGAATGAAATGTTTGGTTTATCCTCTGTTTGTGTTGTACAGACTTCAGAGTGTTTATTCTAGTTGAGTAGCATTATTTCTGTGACTCTGGAGTGATGTGTTTATTTACGCTCTGCAACAGATGTAAATAATAACTTTCCTCCTGGGCCGTGCAGGTGTGTCGTGCGTTACTGTTCATGAGGGAGAATAACAAATGAAGACACGTGCGCTGTTTGTGTGTAAATATCTGTAAACGCTAGAAAAATCTCCAGTCAAAACTACAATCACAAACAAACATTAAAACATGAAATATCTGTATTCACAATCTACATCTACAAAATCTATTAAATAAGAAACTACATTTGCACTCTTGGATTTGAATATTTAATAATTGTCTAGCAAGATTTTATCAGTGCACATTTAGGTAGAACTACCCCATCAGCACATGTTTGTTTTTTGGTTCCACTTTGACATCATAATGGCTGACAGATTTTTGACATCACGTTGTCTGACAGACAAAAGTCTGTCAATCATTGTGATGTCACAAAGTGTTCTTCATGTAATATTTTGCAAAGGTTGCTCACTGGGAAAAAAAATAGACTAAGATTTTCTTCTGTACTAAAATTTTAATGCACAACACCATCTTCACAAGGTTTTTTGGTTCAACACTTGGTGACATCACAGTTGGCTGACAGACTCTCAGACATTGATGTCACAAAGTGTTCTTTGTGTGATGCTTTCTGTAAAGTTGCTCATTCGGTAATGAAATTGAGTTGAATTGGGTTAAATAATTTTTATTAACAATTCCACAACCCTCACTCATTTACAGTTTAGTCTTCTCAACACTCTTAATTTTAAATCTGTTTACATCACAGACCATCATGTCTTTCTGAAGCCTCTGAAGTCATGTGTAGCTTCAGTAATATGTATTCACAAGGCTAAGGCCGAGAACCTCATGCATTGTAAGTTTGATGTTAAAAAGAACTTTTCATCTCCAGACAGCTCATGCATAATCTGGGCAGTGACGGTTGGTCATATCACAGTTGTCTGGCAAAATTGCTCCCTCTTTACTCCGGGCTCCTCAGAACGACTTGAGCTGAGGGAAAAATCATGAAACATGACAGGTGTTGTCTAATTCCTGAAGGGATCAGAGAGCTACGGTTCTGGAATGATCTTACCTAATGAAAGCAAGCAGGTGACGATACACACCTGCAGCTATCACTTTTGCACCCTCTTCCCACAACGCTTCATTAATATTCCTAATCCAGACACTAACGAGTCAGATGTCACTCAGGTTAGAAGAGGGCGGGGTGCGGATCCCACCGCAGGTATCCTGATGGGATAAAGTGCGGTTTGAGGCTAAGACGCTGACAAGAATAGCTTGTGGAGATGACGTTCAGCTATCATCTCCGCTCAGCTGAGGAGAGAGAGGCTGTCTGGTACATCAGTTGTGTAAAGACACGCAACTCCATGTTGTTTTCTACATGGATGAGCTTCCCAAGAGATATGGCGGATTGATTTAGACTTTCCTGTGAGGGCTTGCGTTGATATTGTGTTTAAGAAAGTTTCTTTGACTAATAGAGGGTATACAAGTTAAGTAACTTTGCTGATGAATACACCATTTAAATGTATGCGAGGCCTTGCCAGTAATGATCACAAAAGCTTTAGCTGTTACTTGTGTTTGGGACTAAATCTGCTATAGTAACCCGGGGGAAATGTTAATCCTCAGTTGTTTTTTAATCACTCAGCAGGCTTTTAATTGAATTCTCATTTGTGTTTCATTTAAGTATCAGTTTTGTCTCAGATTTTTCTCCACAGGACTACATAAGGAAACCAATAATACAGTGATAAATTGATGAGAAGTGTTTTATATTAAAGTATATGCCTTTTTTGCAGTGTTTTTACATTGAGATCTTTTTTCTATGGTCTGAGAAATAAAATCATGGAAGCTGGCATAAAGTATGACAATGTCATTTTTAATGTCAAAAAATTTAACCCAGTTTAATGTGCACATTAAACTTTTTTGTAAAATCCGTTTGGGTGACACTAGTGGTGCAGAAAAGACACATTTGACCTTTAAGCAAAAGACACCATTTGCTTTACACTTAATCCTAATGCTGTCTGGGAGAAACCACCGAGATCTCATTTGTTTTCTGTTCTGTGAGAAGTAAATGTGTAAATTCATTCTGGACTCTTATGTATCTGTTGGCAATCATATATTT
>JAZGTK010015091.1:0-13390 GCA_036877625.1 Ambastaia sidthimunki
AGCTTACCGTTGAGTTCAGCACCTCCAGAGTGAGGTTCTGCGGAGAGGCACTGGGGACTGAAAAACACAACACATTTATTACAGAAAGAAAAAAGAGACCCTCACAGCACACTGCATCCTCAGAAGATCCCCAAGCTTCTGACATTAATAGCACGACTGATATAATTGGCTTATCCGCTGAGACCCGCCTTCAAAAACTTGACTCAACTTGGGAGGAGTGTTTATTTCAGGACACAGCCGGGGGTGGTGTTTTTACACCTTTATTCTGCTTATCTTATGCGCCTTGCTCAAATTAACGGTGGAGGACTGCGCTCACGGCGGGTATGTTAGCAGCCGTCATAACGCCAATGTTAGCGGCCCGCTTTAATAGAAGTCTTCATTATCTTATTTACACTACGCTGTTTTCCTGCTTTCTGTCAGCGTGTCTCCAGACACTACAGCCGTGGAGGGAATATGTGAGATTCCACCTGTCACACACTCTGTCTTCCTGTAGTTCTTTCCTCACCGCACAGAGATACGAAAGGAAGAGACAGAGAAAGACTAACTCTGCATTACAGGTGCAATCCTGCTCCAAAAGCTGGTACTGGAATGTGTATTATTAAGCGTGTAATATCAATGTCAAATTTTACAGCTTTACATTTGTCTGACTCATCATCATTTTGCTGTGTAAACCAGTGTGAACGTGTTACCATGGCAGTTACATGCTAACAGCGCTCGCTGTTTACTGTCGGGAAGACATGATTGACAGCTCTCATATCAACACTGACACAAAAACATGCTCATGAATACTAAGATTAATTCTCTGACAAATCTGTGTGGAACGTCAAGTCTTCATCAAAGTACAGGCACTTTTAAGAGCTATTTGAAGCCCAAGTCAAGATGGAGGAAGAAAATCAAACAGGCACCAAAGGAAAAGGAAGCGAAGAGGTTCAAAGGAACACTTCAAATCAGGATGGATGAAGCTCACCATCAGAAAGCGTTCGGACTGTAACGTCCTCTGTTGAAACTCCAGGTCCGTGCTTGTTGTACGCCACCACTCGGAAATTGTACTCCATAAACTTCTTGAGTCCTGTCATAGTGTGGGAGAGACCTGTAACGTCCAAGTCCTGCAAAAGATTTACCCAGAGAACCATGACAGGGAATTTACTAAATTACACTTCAAGAGCAAGAAATTAGGTTTTATATAATGTGAACATCCCTCCTCCCTATTGACAAAGATGTCTCAGTATCACACCTGCTCTGAGTCCTGGCCCTTCTCAATGTAGAAAAGTTTGTAGGTCTGGATCTCCCCGTTTCCCGTCACTGGTCTTTCCCAGGTCAGGGTGACCGAGGTGGGCCCAACAGACACCACCTGCAGATTGGGGGCCGGTCCGGGTACCTGAACTGAGAGAGACAGGAAACAGGAAGTAAAAGTTAAGCGCTCCAACAATAGACACTGGAACACAAAGAAACACGAATGTCATGCCTGCATGAATATATAAAGTTCGTATTTTTTTGCCTTTATAAAAAGTTTTGCGAACAACAACTAAAAGTAGAAGAAAAGACAGACTGTTCTTCTATACTCTAGATTTAAGTGTATGTTTGAAAACACAAAGGACCACTGAAGTAATTTCTTCAGTTTCTTCCACTGCTTATATTTCTACTTGAAGTTCCTTTTTTCTTTGTTTGACACATTTTTTTGTTACTTTTTTAAACTTCGGCAGTGCACTGACAGGTTTCAACCCCCCGCAGTTGGATACTTTAAATAACTACAATATTACATAGCAAAAGACGACAATTCTGGTAAGAACACAGCAACAAAACACCGCTGAGGATATTTCAACACTTCAACTGAGTGAAATGCATTGTGGTCCACAGGTGGGATCTAAAGAAAATACTTTCTGACCTAGAAAGACCTGAACAGATTTCCAAAGAGAATTGTTGTGGCTTTAATTCAGTTTGTCCTACAGTGACATGGTGAGTGACTGTAGTTTATCGCACATGACACACTGACAAAACAACTTCGGAATCCCAATTCACACTGAAGCATATACTTCACTGCTGATGGGCTGAGTATGTACTGCAGTGAAAAGTATGTCAGTATTGGGACGTACTGTCATAAAATTGTGCCTTGACATCAAAAACCCTTTTGTCATATACTGTAAGTGTTGTTAAAATATAGATACCCCTGACTGTAAATTCTGAGCTGTGTTCAAAGCTAAAATAAAGATAAAAACAGACCTATCACTGCACATACTATATTAATTGTGTTGCCACATTGTTTGATTTAATAAATTGAATTGGAAAAAGATGATGTATGAATATTTTTAGGTTTATACATTTTAACTTTAACATCAGTAGCTCCTGACTATTATTCTTCACTATGTTTATATACAGAAAGTCACAAACTCATCCTCATTTATATGATGGAGATTGTGGGTAATATTTGCTGACAAATATTACTATGCACAGATGTACATTGAGAAACAGTGTGCCATCTGTGGACCTTTTGCACCATGATTCTCCTGATACATCTGGTCTCATACTATACACATGTACTATGTAGGACAGAAAGTATGCAAACCAAGGTTCAACATATTTTTTCTTCATCTATCACTCTCTTTCAAACCCTCTGAGGGGATAAGATCCTGCCAGCTGGCGTTTTCACCCGACCGCGTCCACCCACCCCAAGCAGGAGCCTCCAGAGACCAGCCTGCACAAGCATCTCCTGTAGACTTCCCTGATAGACTAGACCACACCTGCATCTACAGCTCACCTCCAGGTCTGCTCTCATCAATACTAGCAGCCTGTTTCCATGGCAGAAGCTGCCAGATGACCACCCAGATGTTTACCATTCCACCCACCCTCACAGTGAAGTCCCAGCCAGGATGCCAACATTTGAACAGAACCAGGGATCCCCAGATCAACTATTTTCCAGCAAGCAAACAGACTCTAGGTTTGGGCTAGGCAAACATGCTCAAAACAGGCTTGAAGTGGATGTGTAAAGAGTATAGAAAGTAACCTCAGACCTAGCCAAATGTCCAGGGTTGTGGTCAAACATGCAGTTGAAGTATTTGCACATGTGTTACATTTGGGTGTGTTTAAGTGTGAGATGATGTTTTACCTTCCGGCTGTGTGGCCACCGTAAGTGGGGCAGAGCTCTCGCCCTGGCCGTTGGCGTTGGACGCGACCACCCGGAAGGTGTACTTTGTGTCGGGGACGAGGTTCTGAACAGTGACCTGCATCTCTCCCGGTCCACTGGTGTTCTCCACGCGCTCTCTGAGAGCAGAACCATGATGTAAAAGAAGTGACCATTTACAAAACAGCTAGATGGGCCACAGAGACACTGATTCCCTCCAAACTTTATATTCTGTCATCATTTACTGACTGAGCTTCTCCATATAATGAAAGTTTAATGGGACTTTGAAGTTGCAAAAGGTTTCAGACATTTGCAAAGAGGAGGATCTGAATAAGTTATTTTGGTCTGTTGGTCAAATAAACCATCATATGAAAGTGAAAGTGACATGTTTTTTGTCAGTTATGGTTACCCTTAACCGAAATGTGACCTCTGCATTTAACCCATCCCCAGTGAGGAGTGAACACACACTGCAAGTCGTGAACACACACACCCAGGGAGCAATCGGGGGTTAGGTGCCTTGCTCAAGGGCTACCTGCTGGAACTGGAACCGAACCAGCAATCTACTGATTACAAGCCCAACTCACTAACCAGTAGCCCACAACTGCCCCCTGACTTTAGAAGAAGAGCAATAGTTTGAGTATTTTTCAAAATATTTTACTTCTGTGCTTCATGGGTTAGAATGAACATAGTTGCATAAATGATGATAATTTTTTTTTATGGTGTAAATTTTCCAACAACACACAAACACCATCACATGTTTTGGCATCTTTGGGTGCTATGGGAAAAGTGTCAAGTTATGGCCGACCTGTTAGTGCCGTCCAGACTGTAGAAGACTGAGTAGCTGATGTTCTCCCCGTGCGGCTCTGCAGGAAGTCGCCACGTCAGCTTGATGAAGCGGGTGGACACCAAAGACGCCACAACGTCCCGCGGGGCTGATGGGGTGGGGCCAGAGCGCTCGGCCGGGCTGGACGCTACATGGTCAGTAGTGGCATCAGTCAGTGAGGGTAGAGCAGAAGGAAGGGCAACGTCTTGAGTAGGTGGGGGGTAACAAGGAGGGTAAATTAAAGATACAGAGGTTGGGGAGGAGAGGAGGGCGAGAAAACAAAGAAAAGAAGAACAGAAAAGAACAAAATAAATTGACATAACCAAAAAGACAACTACAATGACTCAAATCATAAAGAAACAGTACATTTACTATGAAACAAGACAGCAGGAAATGGAGGCTAAACGTCAAGCTCAACATGCAACCACGAGATGTTTGGAAACACAAGCACTGCAGGTCTGGGGGGAGGAAGATCATTAAGAACATTCAGAGCAGTAAAGCTGTTAATTACAGTCTCACATCTGTCTCTGCAATTCAAACACACTGATGATTTCATCTGGAATAATAACAGCATGTCCAACAAATCAGCTTGTGATCCCCTAGACAAAAAAATAGTGCAACTTGAGTGTGTGAGTGTGTGTATACATGTATAAGAATATCTGTCTGTCTGTCTATATGTGCGTGTTACTATAGATATACACACACATATGTCTATTATCCTGTCTGTCTGTCTGTCTGTCTATATTTGCGTGTTACTATAGATATACACACACATATGTCTATCTTCCTGTCTGTCTGTCTATGATACATAAATAAAATGCCTTTCCTGGGGATAAGTCATGAAAAAAAACAAAAAAACAGTTACAGTTATACAAACAGTTAAAGCCACAGATACATGTAACACTAAATCCTGCTCAGCCTATCAGTGACAGGAAGAAGAGTTGATTGGATAACAATTTATGCAAAACTAAACAGAGGCTGCTATTCATTATGCTTGTTTGTGTAAACCAGCCCGGCACACCAATAAAGAGAAATCTCTCAGCGGAACTAAAGCACCACTGAAATTACACTGAGAACAAAACAGAACTAAAATCTAAACACAATCAAAAACAACAATGGAACCGTTAGAACAAAATACAAAAAAACCCAAACAAAAATATTCAAAAAAACAAAAACAAGGAAGTGTATATAAAAGAAACAACAAAATGAGTAACTGAGCTCCAAGAAATCTTTAGGCATTCCTGCTAAACGATATTAAAACTTGGCCAAACTGTTCAAGCTCACAGCTTGTGTGCGGGCATCGACCTCGGGTGCGAGTTGCACCTTACGCCCTGAATACATCACCCTGCCCGAGGCACAGCGGGACTAATGTGTGACAGCGAGGGTGCGAGTGGGCGAGGCGTTTGCTGGCCTGCGGCGTCTGGATCAGAGACGGGCATCAGATACCAGCTGGAGACAGTCATGTGCCAAACCGGGCACATCCGCCCACCCAACGGAGCTTCCTGTTCATATCCTGACTCAGCAGCAGAGATAGAACAACCCACACGTAAAGATTAACCCAAGATAGAAACACCATTCAATAAAAACACTGTGCTAGAAAACGAAAAAGCAACACTATGCATTTTCCATAGGTGTTACAAAAGTAACATGACCCCTAACCATTAAAACAATGGCACCATGGGACTTCCAACGTCAGCGCTGTTTAAAATACCTGCAATAACACAATCTATATTTGACATTATATCCTGTTACATTAAGATCTTTGTTTGCTTAAACAGCTCGGTGTGATAAAGTTACACTCAAACGAACAGGACAGAGCCAATCTTAAATCTCATTTCTCTGCATGGGCAAAACAGCAAGATAAATGATTATACTGCCCTTCAAAGGGAAGATCTGAAGACAGGAAATGACATCAAGCACAGAGGGGAACCTGAGATTTTATTACTATTAGATATGGTACCAAAAAACCCTATGAAATAAAACAGAAATAGAACTGTAAAATACACCTGAGGGTGTGGATTTAATCAGAACGGGATGCCAAGACACTTTGGTTTGAAGTTCTGTACCTTTTATTTAATATAAGCAGAGATGTTGAATGATATATAGAAAAAATATATCTCCTTATATATCAGCCTTATATATCAATTTTCACACACTGGAAAGATTAAAAAAGAATCATAATTTCAACTGAACAGCCATTCGCTCCAAATACAGATTCAAAACTAAATTGAACTTTAACAATATATTTGCTACTGCAGTTTAAATCAGAGAAGTTATTAAAAGATTTCTGTCTTAGCGCTATCTTGCTGGCAAGGTTTACAAAGTTAGTCTAATGACATGGAAACAAGAAAACTTATTGGCTAAATGAAAAGTGCATTAAAGGAATAGTTTAAATATGGAGGCATGTCGATACTTTCAAATATCATTAGTTTCTTACGTGTTATGAGACTAGTTGTTTCCATTTTTGGGAGAACTGTTCCTTTAAATTAATCACAGTGTTTAATTTTATGTTACTAGTAACATTTACTGAAATACATGTTACTAGTAACATTTACTGAAATACATCTTGAATATTTGACACCTCAGGTACACACATGAAATCTTAAAGGAAAAAACATTCAGTGTCAGAGCTTTAGTACACTGTTTGGTACACTGTTTCAGAAAATTGTTAAAATTTAAACAAAAAACAAAAAAAAATGACAGGAGAGGGAGATAAAAGAGGGAAACGAGTGCCACAGTGTTCTGTGATGTTGTGTTAATTTGAAAATGGAATAAAAGTGTCTTCTTGAAGATGAAACCGTATCTGCTTTGAGGTGCCACTACAAAGGTTACAAGCCGACACGTTCCTCACAGCTGAAGAAACCCGTCAAGACCTTGATCTTCACTCTTCCTAATGTGTCTGCTTATCGAGATGAAAGGTGAGGATCATTTTCCCCTCAAACGTTTGTTTATTAGCGTGAAGATTTGATTTATC
This sequence comes from Ambastaia sidthimunki, assembly GCA_036877625.1. Classification (NCBI taxonomy): domain Eukaryota; kingdom Metazoa; phylum Chordata; class Actinopteri; order Cypriniformes; family Botiidae; genus Ambastaia; species Ambastaia sidthimunki. Next base: position 6,916 of record JAZGTK010015091.1, read on the forward strand.
CGGCCCCCTGGTATCTGATGGTGATGAAGTTCTCTGAGTGAGGTCTTCAACACTTTGTCATGAATTTCAATGAATTTCAAATCAAATTCTATGGTCTGAGGAACATGTGGATCTTCCCGTACATCACACAGAACATCAGTTCTACTCGAAATTCTATTCCACCAGCAGCTTATACAACAATTACTTCTGTTTCAAAGTATTTGTTTCACCCTAATGGAGGGGAAATCTGGATTCATCAGCTTTATTTGTAAAATTTAATTTGTTTGCTAAGACTCAGGGTTTTACTTTAAAGATCTATTGCTGATCCAGTCAGCTGATTCAACACCAACAGCGATCAGACCTGATGGGTCTGTTTGCGTAACCTCTGAACCACATGAGGGCTCGATTACGGCATGCCAGTCAGGAACAGGAAACCCAACCTGCTCTCCTGAACAACAACCACTCCAACCCAGTTATTCATATCTGTGCTGTTATTTTTGGATGTTATGTTATGACCTCAAGATCATCGTCATCATTACAGTCACCGGCCACGCGGCGGAGAGTGATGGCAGGAAGTGGAGAGGCCAGGCGCGTGTACCACTTCCTGTCATGGCCCAAAAGGGCTGAACGCCTGCGGAAAGCTTCCTGTATGGAGTTGGTTGATAAAACAGCAGGCACTGCAGTCAGTAGAGTTAAAAAAACACATATTTAAGCAACAAGGCATCACCTATAGTCATGGACGCTTAAGGCATTTTTTATCCATAGCGACATGCAAATGATGAAGATAAAAAGCGATTAATCACACAAGCAAACATCTCTCAACGCACCGAAATGCTTGTTTGATCCTCGTTTGATCTAAGAGAGCGATCGCAACACACCTTGGAAACCCACCCTGCAGTCAGAAACCCCGGGCAGCTCATCAATAGCCATTCACAAAATCCAATAACATCTGATTGCTCATCAATGGAGCAAAACATTCACAGAACTGAAGGTGTAAAACCGTCAAAGGCGAACACAGCGGAAAATGAAACTCCAATCAGGAGATGATGTTCACCACAAAACACACTCACAATAAACATCCAAAATCAGAGTCAACAGGTTTAATGGTACATGGGGAGTTATTAAGCAGCGCTGGGTGGTGTATATACTGTGCTACAGAAGAAGTGTGTTGACCAGTAGATTCTGCTTTACTGTTTAATTTACTATACTAGCTTATACTGTTACACACACTGCCTGAGACAGAATTACTGCTGAAAGCAGAAAGATGATATATTGGCACTGTAAATTTCAGTGTATACCATAATAGACGCATAAAAAATGATACAGACAAAACAAATGTGTAGTTTAGCCTAATTCTCATGAGATAAATATCCACGCTCCATCTAACACCCACACACACACCCACACACACAAAAACAAACACACACACCAGGGGAGAGTGTTAAAGGAAGTCTTGATTGTGTGTTGGTGAGTGTGAGAGTATTGAGAATATTGTATATGCGTGACTGATGCATCTATGAAATAATTCAGCAATCATTATAAGATAGCAAATTTTGGTTTATCTATCTGCCAAACTGTCAGAGCTCCAGGAATCGCTTACCCAAAAATCACTATCATTAATGCACAAATTATAGTGTTTGTATTGTCTTAAATATAAATCTGGCCTTCTACCAGTAACTTTAGGAACTGCATCCTAACACAAGTTTTAAATCGCAACATAACAACAACGGTTTGCAAACAAACTTAAAAGGCACAAAATTCACAATGCAGATCAATAGCCAAATCAACAGAAGCTCTCAGACTGATTTTCAAGGGTCCTGAAGTGGATTTTTTTAAAACCAGAGAAAGCTGTTGTTTAATAGGAGAGAGGCTACAACTGGTGTTGATGGGAAATAAAGATGTCCTGCAGTGAATGACACAGACCAAGTGACCTCAGCCATGTTGTCCAGATTTATTTCACTGCCATATGCTCTCACGGTGCATCAACAATCTGATCTACTTTTAATTTCACTGAAGGAACATTTGATAAAACACAAGACAAAGTTGTAACTCATTTAAACATAAGTAAAATCTGTGCACATCTGAGCAATTAAACATTTCTGTGGGGCAATATGAGACTGCATCCCTTTCTAGTTGACATGACAACAGAAACACATGTAATAACTGTGTGTGCGACATGTCAATCACTGAAATCAGAACTTTAGCGTGATGGAATTTCCTGTTGGCTGATCAAATTGCAGCACAACTTTTTTGAGCAAAGTTATTGCTGACAGATAATTTTTATTTACGTTTTAATAGTGAATGTTGAATACTACTGCAGAATTTGTTTTGTACATTGTGTGCTTTTGAAGAACAGTAACAATCCCTGTCAGGAATTTCAACTATTTTAGCTGGTTTATTACGCGTCAGGCTAGAGTAACTACATTTCCCATAATTCCCTGTGGTAGCATTAGAATCATCAAAAACACTTGTAAATCATAAATTACACATCTAATGCACATCCTCTTCTCTTTATTCAGTTGCATCAGCACTAAAAATCCTTGTGTGTGTGTCAGGAAGTAAAAATGCTAAACGCATATATTTTCCACCAATGAAAATCAGTCCTGTCCTAATAATGACTTCATAAGTACAAAATTCCCAGGAGGCTTTGCAGGAAGCGTCTTCTTCTGTGCTGAAATCTGACTGCTAATTAAAGATGTCATTGAAATCTTGTTTGGCAAAGCAGATTAAGTGTTTCCTGGTTCATACGAGTTCTGTCTGTGCAAACTAAACTTCCTCAACCCATTTAGCCGAGAGAAACTCGCATTATTAAATTATATGTAAAGTTACACAAACACAATGCAGGGCCCTGGAGTAAACGTGCTAATGCAACGCTGAGCATGTGAAAATGAAAAGAATGCACATCTAATTAAACATTCAGCAGCAAGATCGCTACGAGTGAAAAAACACCAGAGACTCGCACCCGCGCCAGGTGCTAGAAAGACATCTCGCATCCAATCAATGCAGCGTCATTTACGCCTCTCTGCTATACGTGTGAAAACACGTGCTTGAGCTTTTATTGGGTGCGTGGAAACACGCAAATGTTGCGCGTGAAAAAGTCTGAGATTCAGTGGGAAGCTACAGGAAAAAGGAAATACATTTTTTTTAACTGATACACAATCATAATAATTGTAAGCTTATCTTAGCCATAGCCAGATGATTGGTTCTCCACCATTGGATCTGTGTCAAGCTCTATAGTACCCAGAGAAAGCTAGCTGTTAGCAGGTACATTCATCTCAATGCAGTTTGGTCCTGACCAATGAGATTTCACTGTGGGTGGGCTACCAGGCCAAACCCAAACCAAGCAAATGACACAATGTCTTTGTGTGGTCACAGTTGATAATGATAAAAATGGAAACATTCAGTTAGATTGCTCAGGATACACAACATATACTAAACCTGCACTTAGGACTCATCCCCAGAAAACACTATTGATGGACTGAAATGGCTCATTCACTGATAATAATTACAATGTTCAGTTTCACACGATCAATGTGTGTATTGGTCTCTGGCTGATTTTAAACTAAAATGTACAAAAGCAATGAGATTATTCTTTAAGATCTTAGGTTCAGCCCTGCAGATTTGAGCGATATATGATGATGATGGTAATTAAACACAGAGAGAGTTTACCTAGATCCAGTATTATCAGCTGTGCGCTGGCCTGGATGTTTCCAGCGTCGTTTTCAGTTAAACACTGATAAAAACCCTCGTCCGATTTCACTAAACCCAAAACCTGCAGGTTGTGCTGCTTCTGTGGAGACACATGCATCAAAACAGACCATTACAATCACACTGAACAACATTTTCAGCCAGTTATTATTTGTAGAAACACAAAAATATCAAAATGGTATTGTTGCAGAAAGATTCATTATTTTTAAATTAAATTATTAAAGGCTTTAATTATTTTTGTCTGACCTGCTGGATGGTAATTTAACACTTTTCACAGGTTGATTTCAAATGATTTAACCATTAACATGGAGGCACAAATCACATGTTCATCACAGAGACAAGATAATATATTTCATAATTTCATTCTGCATTCTCAGTGTTTGTCAAACTACATTTGGCAGTTTTCAATTCAACTCTGTTATTGTGAAGTAAAGATTCCTCAAACAAATACCTCTACAAATCATGTGATGTGTAGTACAGTTGTCATACAGAATGGGTGTGTTGTACAGGACGGGCACGTGTCATACAAACAGGTGTGTGTTGTACAAAATTCGATTTACCACAATTCTGAAATAATCGCTCGGAATGACCGTGTCTCCATCCTTCATCCATTTTACAGTGGGCGGTGGTGACCCTGTGACATCACACTCAAAGATGATATCCATGGACTCCTGGGCGTAGGTGTTGGAAGGTCTCATCAGAAACCGTGGAGGAACTATCAAAGAAATGAACAAATGCTCTTATGAACCAGCAAAACAACGTAGTGCAACATCCCATCACACCGAGTAATGTGATAACAAGAATCTAGCACCAGTTGAAGTGGTCTTGCTTTCAAATGCCTTCACAGTTCCCATGGCAACCGTATCTGTCATGGAACAAGCTAGTCTGTGACCTCTCGTAGTGTTAATGACTTAGTGTGCAGGTGATGTTAAGATGTTCAGCTGGGTGGAACAGAAAAAGAGTGAAGACAGAGAAACACTAAAAATAACAGATTCAGACTCACAGGACGTTTTATCAGCAGCTGATAAAAGAGAATGAAAGATTCATCAGGGATGAAAGATTCAGAAATAAGCAGCTCCTTCACACTGTGAGAGGAAATATTTGTCTGAGCAAACAACCTTCAGTGATGACGTCTCTGGAATCAAACTCTGGTGAATCAGTTTGTTTTTTGGCCGTGATCAACAAAAAATACTACCTTCCGATTGCTGTATACTGTGTACTGAATGCTGCCTGGCATGTTAAGTACACTACAGTAAACGTTTCAGGCAGCAGTATTCAACATCCGTCACACAATCTCAGTATGCATAATAAATTAAGGGGACTAGTGTCTAGTGTCTACTACTAAGTACTGAAATACACAGATTGGAAACGTACACAATTGTGCACTAGTCATTCCTCAGAACATCCTTTTATCTTATTGGGAACTTAAAAGCGTCACCCAGACGAGCATTAAAAACAATTTCCATGGTTTATTATGATCCTGCTAATCTGAGAGCAGGAAAATCTCAGCATGTGAACTCTGGTTCTAAAATGATCCCAGCAGAAAACTTATGAGTGCACTTCACATGCAGATATTAAGAGATTAAACATGTCAGTGTTTAATAACCCGACACTACAGCAGGTCGCTTTATAATTCTGCTGCTGTTCTTATCGTCTGGATAAAAACACCAGCAGTCCCTGCACAGTCAGAGCTAATGACTCAAACACAAAAAATATCACATAGAAAGTGGAGAAAAAACTTGGAAACATCGGCTATAAAAAAGTACAGCATAAATTACACCCACGTCGCTGAAAATAGAACAAACAGCATGAAAGGGCTAAAAATATCAATCCAGTCAGTTTCCAGAAATGTTCAGGGTTCAAAACAAATCAATGCCATCGATTGCCACAGAAAATCATTTCAATTTCCTCATTCGGTTTGCAAAAAGAAGCGTAAATCCTGTTTACAGTTTATAGCGTTTACAATAAAAACCTGTGGGGCAGGACAGTAAAAAACAGTAAAATACAGTAACCTGTAAAATAGACCATAAGATTTACACATTATAACTCCTAACATGAAACTACAGCGTTTAAATCATTTGCATGTGCATAGATTATGGATGTGACAATCCACAAAATACTGTTAACATGAAGCAAATGCTACGGCTGTAATTAAATTGATATAGTATAACTATAGGTTTATCAGCTTGGAAAAATATTCCCAATACTGAAAGCACTATTTAAATAAAATAAAATTCAAGCAGCACATTTCTGTTTTTAAATCCTCTGAAGTTTCTTCTAGTTGACTTCCACTGTAAGTGAATTGATGTAAATGTGATTTTTGTTTGCTACAATTGACTATAAACCCAAAATCTTCCTTTCAAAAACTGCAGTGAAAGAACAATGATGCATTAAATGCACGAGAACTGTTTTACACTCAGTGATGCACCTGCTTTATAAAGTGACACTACAAACACATGAACAGCCTCTGTGGCCACCTGTGTGTGTGTGTGTGTAAGGGTTTGGCACAATGAGAGTTATATTTTTACCCATCAGAACCCAAATCAGATGTACTGACTCTCTCACGGGAGATTTCACTTCCTGAGGCCGGTGACAAAGCGTGCGACCGTGCGTCAGCGCCTGTACGAGAGCCTGATAAAGCTTGTAAAAAAACGTCAGAATCTATCAAAACTTGAATCTCTCAGGTGGCCAACTGCATCTATTCTAGTTCAGATCAACAGCAGGGGGTGAAAAAAACAGACCTCAGATCAGAGGGGTGACAGAATCTCACACACACACACACACACAC
>JAZGTK010015093.1:0-13388 GCA_036877625.1 Ambastaia sidthimunki
CAGTACATAATATACTATTTAAAATTCTGTACAATGACATATAGTGTATGTGTCACATTTTCAGTTGTGGGTCATTTGTTTGTTTCTGGTGTGTTTTTGTTCTTTATGTGTCTGCCGTTGCAGTTGGAGGCGTTTTACTCCATCTTCACCACCGAGCAGCAGGATCACGTGAAGTCTGTGGATTATCTGAGGAATAACCGTCGGCCCACTCAAGATCTGGACAGCCGGAGGATCTTTAAATCAGCCGTGATGGACGCGTGGCTGCCGGACCTGATGACGGACAGCATGGCCAGTGCTGCGGACACAGAAAGCTCCAGAGGTTAGACTCGCCGGATCCAAACTGTGCTAATTAAAAGAGTAAAAGAAAAAAATGTTTTTGAGCAGAATTTTTATACGTTTAGTTTAAAAAAATATCAGGAGAAATAGCTACAGGAAAAAGCAGTGAGCTTTGCGCACTGTAGGTCGCTTTAGATGAAAGCGTTTGCCAAATGCGTAAATGTAAATGAGAAAATAAACCCCCTGATCTTGTAAAATTAAAGATCCATGTCCTCTAAAAACATGCTGAAACTTTTCAAAACGTCCATCTATGTCTAAAATACTATTCACTGAAACTAAGTTGTAAAACTGGTCATTTTAAAATCCTTATGTGATGTTGTGAGGACATGCTCATAGCGGTCATTTTTCACTGATACTTTATGTTGGTTGGGTTAATGTTACAATATAAATGTGATCGTCTTTAGATCGTCTCTGTAGTTTGATCTGATCACACATCAGTTTGGACATCTGGATTTAGTGCTGAACGCTTGTGATTGGCTCATCTGAGACTGATGTTAATACCGGGCGTAAACAGGGTCAGAGCTTTCTGACGTATCCCCACATTTGTTTAACAGTTTGTGGTTTTCTGCCTGCGACGGTCTTTATGAACGTAATATCGGTACATTCACCACAGGAACTGTGGTCATTTCTCTTAAGTAAAATTACAGTTCAGTTTTTCTTCCTAGATGTCTTGTTTGCACTTCTTCTCATTCATCTCGCGCATAAAGTGCAGAGCTAGTTGTTTGGGGTGTATCCGTTGCTCCTGAGACAGAAGTGAATAAATAGGATTTATTAATGCAGTGACTGTGTTCAGGAACTGGGGGAATGTGAACACCGTGTGTTAATGATAGCGCCGTGTTCCTCTCCCACTGAGGGAATTGATTGCTATTGGTTGTGATGAAGTCGGGAGTGATGCAACATAGCCGAAAGGCGGAATAATCACCATTAATATTTCCTCTAAAAATAAACCCGTAGAAATGAACAAAAGCAATTCTGGCACTTTTGAAGCAAGCAAAATGAGTTTGGAAAAAACCTTTGCAATAATACTTCACCACGCAGTTTATTTTTCCTGTTTCTCTTTCAGATTTTTTTCATCCGTTTTTATCCGGCACTTTTAATCGGTTACACTTTAGATTAGAGGCATAAATGCCATCATTTTTGATGGATTAAAGGAAAGATGATTTTTTTCCAGAAATTTTTCTTGTTATGCTGGTTGAAAGTGTCCTCACATCCCGATAGCAAGTAAAATAGCCTAAATATATTTATATCAATATTTATCCTCCGTAGAAGGTGCAGGACCATAAAATGTTCATCCAATCATTGTATTAGGTCAGAATGCAATGACAGGATGTCCCGCTTGCCTCTCAAACTATGTATGTATTGTAGGAGGCGTGGCTTTGGAGAGCGCTCAGAAAGGAGGGCGGGATCTTATGCTTTCAAAGTTATTTTGCTAAATACACTGATACTCTGTTGTTTTTATATACATTTAGTCTTTTTCATGTTTGGTCAGTGGTTACTGTTAAAAACTCACACAATGAGGGTTAAAGTACATCCAGCCCCTATTTTAAAAAAGCTTTCTGTTTTTAGCTTTCAGGGCTGTTTTATTTTTCAACGATTTTGTGGAGCGTGGCGTGTAACTCACAAGCCTATTAAAGCTGTGGCAGTGACATGTTAGCTTGTTGACTACATAACCCAAAGAAGTACCATGAGAATGGAGTCAATTTGAGTCATCAGCGTGTGTTATCTGTGCCGGACAGTAATGGCAGCAGTCATTAGCATGCTGATGATTGAACTGATGAAAATAATGGGCTCTCGCTGAGTCACTCACGCTAACGGAGCTCTCGAGGGCGACTTTCACAGCAGATGCCCTTTTCTCTAATCACCCCCTCGTCCTCGTTTCACTCCTCCATTTGCCTCTCTCTTCACAGATATGTTTATCACGGGCTTGTTGACAGGTTGCTAATGCTAATACACACATTAAGAGCAGCGGTTTTCAGTATAATGACCTTATCAAGCGCCACTTACGCGCTCCGCCCGGCTTGATAAAAAACACGTCCCGCCAAATGATTCCTGCGATAGGTGACGTCAATCGTGCGATTTCCTCTCTTAGTCTTTTCAGAAGTTCCACAGTCATAATTAAAAACAACATTTTCAGTATTATTGGGGTTAAAATGGTTTGAATTCAGCAGAAAAACATGTACGAAAAACTGAGCTGTGGTGTAGTAGTTAGAGCTTGGTGGTCATTCGGGTGATGCAGGTTCGAATCTGCGAAACATGTCACGTTACCCTTTCACCCACCTTCAAAGTTTCCTGTGACTCTTCTAACTCTAGAGGTTTAAAAATAAAGCTGCAATTTTATGTTTCAAACAGAGATGGCGATAGAGACGCAAAATTTACAGGCTGCAGCTTTAAATAACACAACAGAGCCGAACCTCGCAGCCGATACGCTCCACCTGCCCGCGCTCACAAGCACACACGAGGTCACAATATTACACAAGCACACATCATACATCCTGCTGCGTCCGGAGCAGTACACTCGTCTGCAGACACGCAAGCATGCGCTCACTGCCAGGCCGTTTGAAAGCCTGGAGGCAGTTCGAGATGAACTCATGTATTATTTTCCACTTTGAAGCAGTTTCTAGTGAGAACGCTTTGGTGAGTCAGACAGCAATAAAAGATTTAGCTTCACCTCCGGGCTGCTGTAGTCAGGGACCTTCTGCGTCAGAGATCTGCCGCTTCTCTCATCACCATAGAGCCTTAATTCCACTCGTTTATCTGATGTCACACACCCCTAATCAAATGAGAACAACCCCACCTACTTCCTTTCAGAGTTACTATAGTATTGTTTTTAGTTTTATTGTAGTTTTATTAATATTTTTAACTAGATTTTATTTTGTTTTTTGCTATATGCTTGGGTATTATTATTTTTTTATTCATTTTTAATATTGATATATAGGTTGCATTTACTTTTATTTTAGTTTATAGGTTTAGTTTATATTTGTTTACAGTTATTAATCTTAGTGCCTCAGTTTTAAACTCTTTAACTGTATTGCTAAGGCAGCATTTCTCATTTTCGTAGAGGTTTAGTTTTTCAAAAAATATTTTATGCCTATATTTTATTTGATTTCGGTTACCAGGAATGTGTTAATAGTTTTAGTTTCACTATAAAGTTAAGCCTTGCTTCTTATCCCCAAACAGAACATGAATTTCTTGTTTTTATCTCATCGGTTTCTCTCTGTCTTTATTTCTCTACCTGAAGTTTGCAGCACCATCCCAGACAACATGAAGGTCCATCCACTGAACCGAACAGCTCTTGTGTTGACCTGGGACCGCCCGGCAACTGTCTATCACCCACCTATAGTGGGCTTTCTGGTCTCCTACAGCTGGGTAAAGGATGAGATGCCTTTTGAGAAAACCTTCACGCAGAGCGGCGAACACAGCACGGTGAGCCCAGCTAACAGGGAACGTTCTCAAAACATTGCCTAAAAGTTGAACAGATTGCCTAAAAGTACCTTCTCTAAAAGTCCTTTTAAAAACAGTCTTGCAGTAACATATAGAATTATATATATAACATTAAGAGACTAATTTTAGATTTTGTCAATAAATTAAGCAATTTTGGCCTGTAACTTTTGTTAGGAATTGCATCATAATAATGTAAAACACTGAAGATAGAGTACCATTTTTTTTCTACAAGTCTTTATAAATTAAACGTTTACATTTTTACATTAAATGATCTTTTTTAAAAAATTGAATAATTATTTTTTTCATATATAGGAAGAAAATAATATATTTGTTAAAAAAACTTTAAAATACAGTATTATGGCAGGTAAGAAGTATTTATTGGTAGTAACATTTCTCAACACACCTATTACCGTCAGCTGTGATGAAAGAATTCTTTGGACCCGCCGACAATTAAAAAATAATGCCGTCAGAACCCGGCGAGCAACAGCACAAAGAACAAAGGGTTCCTTTCGGTCGCCGACATTTCCTCAGAAGTTTGATGGATCGATGGCTTTCATCGGACTGATGGATTTGGACAGCGTTTGGTCTTTTTCTCTCAGTTCTAATGAATGACTTATACCCGTGCCTGTCAGTCACCTTATTGGGCCAGCTTTATACACACTGTATCCATGACAACAAGCGAATGTCCAGCCAGTTTGAGGGAACTTTTTTTGATGAGCCCTGTCAGTCTTTTTTAAGCTTGGTCAAATTAGATTTGGATTCACTTGAGGGATATAACTGCCACAGTTAAAGTCCAATTTCTTTCTTTCAGTCTACATTCCATCATGGCTTCCTCATCTTTTTGTCTGTACATTTACATTTTTATTTCAATTTTGTGCTCAGTCACAGGTTGTGCTAGAGAATCGAGACCAGCTTTGTGTGTATGACATTCAAATGAATCTGTCTGTCTATTTTTGGGACACTGAGAGTCGCTGAATGATGAAACAGGACATTTTGTACAAATAATAATGACAGATGTCAAATTTGCTTTGACGTGTCAGTTTTGAAAAAGAAGATTTACATCCTGTCACTCCATGTTGTGTAATGAGGTTTTGGGGTGTGTGCAGTTTTCCAAGATGTGTTTTGATTTGCGAGTAAGATTTCATTTTTGTCATTCAGGAGCCCCATAAATTTATAGTTGGAGTTCTGGTCCATTAGCTTTGAGGTCATCTTTACTGACTGAACATGTTGATGACACTTTTTGTTCACTGAAATGTTTGTCCCAAAATGGTCTGTAAAATTAGCATTTTCTTCTGCCAATGACTAGCGATAGCAAGTAGCAAATCTTGGTTTTGCTGGGGGTGAAAAGGCTACTGGCTACTTTAAAAAAACAACAACAAAAAAGCTCTTCTGTATGTCCTGCTTCAACCTGAATAAGACAAACATCAACAAAAGAAAGAAATTCTTTTTGGAGAACTTCTGGAGAACTTTCTGGAGTACCCGAGTACCAGCAGCTGTCAACAGTCCAGTAAAACTTTGCAATGATGCAGAATACCAAAACAAAACCACACACATACTTCACAGAACATATTATATGCTGCTTGACAGTATAAAACTGCACAACTGCACTGTTGTCACATGACCACAATACATTTCTTAGTTTGGTATGAGATATAATAACGAACCAATAAAAAGATTGTATTTAAAACACACAGCTGATGCTTCCAGGGCACCAAGGAAATAGAAGGTCAGATTGAGCCCATTGCATCATGGGATACAGTATTCAGTGCAGAATCTTCTTTTGTAAACTGCAACTTCTGCATATAAACTGCATATATCCAAAATATCCATAAATACATCATGCATGCTGCAGTGAATGAAGTTTGTTATTTAAAGCTGCAATTGTTTGGTTAAAAATAAACAAAAACTATTTTTAAGCAAGTATAAAAGATCAGTGTTCAACACAATTTCCTTACCTTAACAACTTTAAATTTATAATAATGATTTATAATTTAAGCTGTGGATTTCAACATACTTAAACAAAAGTAAAGTTACCTGTAGTTTTATGTTTCAAACAGAGATGGCGATAGAGAGTCAAGTTACGGATTTCAGCTTTAAAGTCATTGTGTATAATGTGCATTGTGTATAATGTGCATTGTGTATAAGGTGTGTTGTGTTTTGTCTCCTGCAGAGGGCAGTAATCCCACTTGTGTCTCCAGATGTCCTGTATCTCTTCAGAGTTCAAGCTGTGTGTCACAGAGACCAGCGCAGTGACTTCAGCCAGACGCTTTTATTCAAAGGTTTGTCCAGTAATCTGGACTTTCATTGGTTGTCTGTACTTCCTGTGCAGCATTAAAATGTGTCATTATTGCTAATCCATCGTACCATTGCTTAATTTCTGATCATACTGTGTTGTGTTTTTCCAGCAAACACCACAAGGATTTTTGAGGGGACAAGGATTGTAAAAGCTGGAATGGTGAGTAACTTGTGTCATTTGGAAGAGTTTGTAGCTTGCCACACCATTAAAGTATCTGCTAAATGTAAATGTTTTCTTCACTCTTGTTTCAGCCCACAGTTTCCCCAGCATCTTCTGCAGACATGGCTCCTATCAGCTCAGGCTCCTCCACCTGGACCTCTGCCGGACTGCCCTTTTCCTTTGTCTCCATGGCAACGGGAATGGGGCCTCCATCCAGTGGTGGGCAAGCCACCGTAGCGTCTGTGGTGACCAGCACGCTGTTAGCAGGCCTGGGCTTCAGTGGTAGCGTCATTTCCTCACTCCCAGGTTCACTTTGGCCCACCCAATCAACAAACTCAGGGGCCATGCCCACCCAAAACCCACCTACACCTTCTGCCGAACCTGCCCCTTCTGATACCAGCATCCAACCCTCTGAAGATACTACAGAGACCCATAATCAAGACGAAGAAGATGGTGAAAGAGAAGAGAAAGAGGAAGAGGAAGAGGAGAAAGAGGAACATGGTGAAGAAGAGAAGAAAAAGAAGGAAAAAGATGTCAAGGACAGGAGGCAGGACAAGATACTTCCTCAAAAACCGACGACCCCCATCCCAACATCAAAATACAGAGAGAAGGGTCGAGGAAGGGTTGATGTTAACAATGAGAACTCCACGATGTCCCCTGGGACCATAGAAGAGCAGGTTTCTGGGGCCACAGAAGGGCCTTCTGGTGAAGATTCTTCAAAACCAACATGGCTTGAAGATAACGACATAGCGGACATGCAACTTCCTGCTGGCGTGACAGAGACCACTAAACTAACCAATGAGGAGAAAGCTCACTGGCCGTATTACATTCAAACCGGTAGGTGATCTGCAAATGACCTCCACGGTCCAGCAGACTGACTGTCTAAAGCTGTATGCAAACACAGAAGCTAATTTCCCATGAGGGGAGTTGAGTAATTGCAAAAACACAGGCACAGAAATACTATAGCAGTCAAAAAAGATGAGGTGACAAAAGGTGTGGAAAGAAATTAAAATAAAAAATATACTACCAGTCAAAAGTTTGGACACACCTAATCATTCTTTTCATATTTTTTTCATAAGAAGGTCATCAAAACTATAAAATAAGATGAATGTAAATATGAGGGAATAGCTTTTTAAATACAGCTGTGCAGATTTGGGCTTTTTAAACAATACTGAAGGAAACACAATGTGTTCTGTGTATTAACTGGCTGCTTTTCATCTGGTCTGACTCATTTGTATTAAATAAATATTTGCATTTTGTATTACATTTTAGTTTAATAAAGAGGTTAATACATACAGTAGGTGGATTTATGGTTCTTTAAAATGTACCTTTGCATCAGAAGTTTATTTTTGTAAATTTAAAATTCAAGTGTGTCCAAACTTTGATTAGTTAACCCTAAATCCTAGTGTGCAAAAACACAGAACAGCCAGATACAGAGCCTATGTAGGGCTGTACATTGCAATAAACAAAGAATAAGTGTGGATAATTATATGAATAAATGTAACTGAACGTTGAGATAACGTGCAGTGCCTATATAGTGTTGTGCAGAAATGTAGGATAATAAATGGCTTTCATAGAAAGATATGATAGTTCAGAACATGTTCTGCTGGTAGTGTCAACACTATGGTGAACGCTTGTATTCAATGTGGCCCATTTTACAAGGAAATTGCTTGAAAAGTTTATTCTAGAAAATACTGAGCATTAAAATCTCTTTATTGTAACATAAGCATTTATGTTGCATTATTTGTGAATGTTGTGCATTCATGCAGAAAGAAACAGCATCTCCACTGTCACCCGTGACCCGGTGTCTTCATCCAGCCGAATGGAGTGGATCGTGCCACTGATGGTGGTCGCTGCTCTTACCCTCCTCTGTCTAATCATGATGTTGGCTGTTCTGGTTTATTGGAGGTAAGACACATTTGGAAACCCACAGACAGTTTCCAGAGACGGTCCTTGAGTTGGCATCGTTGATGTCCCCAGTTTCGTTGGCAAAACACGTTCTGTTGAACAAATGTGCAATGGTTGTTTTGTAGACTTCACTGTAATTTTGTATAGTAGTGTTTTCGACCAATGAGATTTCACTGTGGGCGGAGCTACCCCTCGCAACCGAAATAGAAGCCAAGCGAGCAACAAAATGTCTTGTTGTGGTTGCAGCCGGTCTGGAAATGGTATAAGGGCCTCTGACCTCTGTTTCCACACCTCATCTACCTCTTTCTACTCATCTAATAGCTTTCTCTCTTTCTGGCCTTTATCAACCTCGCTCGGCTCTCTGGAGAGCTTCAGCCCCATCTGCCCACCCGCTCGCAGACCTGTCTCAACCCTGCGGTAACCGAATCAAAATCTCCTCAAGGAGCTTCCTGCCAAATACCACCGTGCTCCTGTTCTGTCTTGTGTTTGTTTGTGAGCTAAGAGGTTGCGGGGCCCCCAGGGACGGTGAGTCGTGTGCGGAGGGACCCAGCTGCGTTCCAATCTGTGAAACTGTCTGCTCTAAGCATATCATTAAACCGTGAGCACTAAACATTGAACGTAACATAAAACGTAACCAGAACGTAACAATTAAAGGATGAATGTAGCTATTTTTTTGCAAAAAATGACATGAGTGCAGGGTACATAACTTATTGTATTTTCATACAAATGTAACTGTATTTTACAATTGTAAATGCTGCTTGCCTGTCGACACCATGTTGCTAGGGTGTTGCTATGGCATGGCTACATGGTTACCAAGGTGATCTGAGAGGTTGCTATAAATGGCTGTTTACTGGACTAAATTAAAAGAGCCCCCAGGTCTCTAAGATATTCTGATTCATGTCTTTGGTCCCTCTTTCAATACAAGTTTTAATGTAAGGAATTTTTTTACCCATAATCCTCTGCCAGGTAAAATTCAGTCAGAAAGTAACAGCACACCTCTGCTGTATGATTATAAGGTATCTTTCAGCACTCAAACGCGGCTGGATGACTTAAGCCTTATACTTAAGCCTGGGGATTTGAACAAATCTCTAACCAGTTCTAAGTATGAGTAATACTAATAGTTATGCAGCCTGCAACCATTTCTGCCTGCAAGCAACCGTGAATATCAATCTATAAATAGTGGAACTTAAGAAGTTTAATTTAATCATTTTTATTATTATATTTGAATCCTTATTTAATTATTTCAGTCTATAACTCAGCTAACCATCACTGATCAACCCCTGACAAGTGCATAGTTAATCTGGTAAAGCAATAAAAAAGCAATTGTTTATGTATTAAATGGGTATGTGCTGGAAATCAAACCTATGACCTTGGCATTGGTTTGCTGTACTAGTTTAGCTACAGGAAATGCTGTTTTGTACCACAATCTGTCAGTTAACAGTGAAATTAAAATAAAGATGCGGCGAGTTTTCTAAACATTAGAAAACTGTGATTAAACATTAGTTTCTAGAGGCAAGGAATCAAGCTCATCAAAATCCATGAGAAAATTTAAAAGCTGTTCCTTATTAGATTAAATAGTGCATGTATATCATTTCTATAATATCCAGTATCTGAGGCATGTTAGTAAAAATAACCATTTTTGCAGGTTCTACTCTGGAACTTGAGCTTGCATGAGTGTTTACTGCGAAGTGTGCTATTATTCGCTGAAATGAAGTTATGATGTTGCCAAGGCGATAGGCTAATGAGAGGTTTATGTAGGCAGGATTCCATCTGGATAGCTCAGAGCCTGTTCAGACTCACAGATGCCCATTAAAGAGCAAAGATGCTGCTCTCGTTACCACAGCGCATTTCTGCATGCACGCATGCGATCGCCCAGGAGTTAAAACAATTTCAGACTCCAGCAGATAGAGGCACAGATGGGGAACGATAAGAGGTTATATTTATCTTTCTTTGCATTGCTTAAGGATAAGACCGCGGGGTCCAGAACTTTGCAGAAGAACTCTTATATTCCATTAGTTGTGCGTCTCCAAACGTGTGCCTTCCAACCAAAGATCCGCAGTCATAAAAAGGTCATTAGTGCAGTGTTCCTGCCCGCCCCCCAAAATCCCCCAGCAGCCCCCGCCCTCAGTTCAGCTCTCATCAGGGCTGAACATGCATCTTTCTCTTTGTACCTCACTTCCCAAGGATGAATAGCCTTTGCTCTTTACTCTGCATTCAGTACAGGTAGGAGATCTTTAGTGAATGTGCTTTACTGATATTTGCATGAAAGTGAGTCTTCATTAGGGGCTGGGGTCAGAGGGGGATGAAATTTGTAAATAGTTTATTTTTTCAGAAAGGCTGTAGCAAAAGAGAAGTATAAGTTCAGCTAATTTGTGCAGTATAGGTTTGTTCATGTATATTTTATGAGAAAGAACAACATATTTATGTCTGCATTGGCTAATGCACAATGCAAGACTTTCTTGTGCATTTTGATGCATCAGCCTAACTTTGTTTCAGGGATAATGAACTGTAACTGTACTTAATGCATTTTTCAGTTGTTAGTGACAGATTATATTATAACTGGAACTTTTGTTTTTCTGATTGCACATCATATTGTGTTTTATTTGTTATTTAAATGTCTTAAGTTTTTTATAGAAATTAAAACTGAAAAATGTAACAAAAGGAACATTAATGTAACCTTGCGGTGAGGACATTTTGTAAGAAGAACAATAAAAATTAAGTTCCAAATTAAAATCTTAATGAAAAATCTTAACCTCTTTAAGAATTACAGACTCTGGTGGTTAAAATTAAAATTTACAAGGTTTGATTTTTGAAATTTGGGAAAGTCAAAAGTGATTATAAGGTGGATTATTAGATGTACATTTTATGCATGAACTTTAGTAGTGATAGACCGATAAACCGGTAAATTTGCTAACAGCTTCGTATTAATAAGGATACTTTTTATATTTACACACATTTTCTTCTTCGTGAAAAACTATTGTGTAAAACTAAAGTTTGTATGTATGTATATGTGTGTGTGTATTTGTATCAGAAACATTTTGTTCATCAACAGCATCACTTATATCAGCTGAACCCATTTTAAACGATTTAAAATCCATGTTCATCCAGATGTGACTCTGTCATGTTTTAATACTTGGACTCTAAGTGTTGGCTGAGATTGAACGGGAACCGGAGCAAAGATTCTCTCCACAGCTCTGTACAAACAGGAGCAGACTGCTTGACTTTCAAAGTGGTTTGTAAATTGAACCAGTGCTGTTCAGAGAATACATAGCAGCAACTTTGGGCAAGAAGGAGGCATTCACAGAAATAGACAGAAGCTCTCAGAAGCTTCCTGTTTACCTGAAGCGTGTACCGTGTACTAAGCACTGCAAACAAAAGGTTGTCAGTCCAATTTTTAGCTTTTTTGGCCGTCTCAATTTTCACCATTCTACTAACCTAAATTATTTTTGCTCGTAGGAGATTTTTCCAGACGGCACATTTCTACGTAGAAGACAGGAGCTCTCCGAGAGTCATTCGCAATGATAGCTTTCCCATCCTGTCCACAGCAGGTCAGTCAAAACTCAAGCACAACTGAAACAAATGTGAGTGCTTGGTTTTGTAAGTGGCTTCTAGAGCTTTGCTTTGTGGTCACTAAGGTGTGCTGAATGGTATGAACTCTCGAATTTCGGTTGTTAGGGTGTATGAGTGGTTTCTTACTGGCCCTACTTTCTTACTTATGTGTTTCATTACATGATATTCGAACCAATGATCTTGCCGTTGCTTGCACCAGGCCCTTCTACAATTAGCAAGCTTTCAAATGTACTGTAAATATGTTTCCTTTATCGACCTCCAAGGCTCATACAGAAAACCTTCAAAGAATACAGCCATCTACGGTTATATCTTGCAGTGTTTTGTTGTGTTGAGTGGATACAAATGTAATGTTCTGCGTGTCATTGTGTTCTGTGTGTCATTGTCACTCTGTGGGCGAAGGCAAAGACTGATTGCTCAATTTGGAAGGTGCATGATTTTGCAAAATTGCTCAACTGTCGTCAGTGTTGGCAGTCTTCTGGCATTTTGTCTCTCTCTCTTTGGTTCCGACACCTCTGCCTCCCGTGTGATGGACTTCTGGTCTTGATTGACGGATCTATAGAGCTGCACGCCCAGGAAAGTAAAACTAGCCGTTAATGTTTATGAGAACTCCGTCTGAGTTGATAGTTTAATGTCTGTGGCATAATGGAGATCTCAACAACCATCCTCGTTAAATGGAGAAGATTCTCAGTGGTTTAATAAGACTAAATCTTTGTGGTTAATAGTATAGACGCTGAATACAGAGCAGGGGTTGGATTGATGTTTCTGATCATCCATCGTCATGTCAAAGCACTGAATGCCCCAGAGGATTCTGGTCTTTTTTGAATATGGTCCCAGCTGTGGGGTTCCCTGGGCAGTAATGAACCTTCTCTTTATATGGCCATTTTGTGTGACAATTGACCATCACGCCCTTTTTTTACGATAGATAACTGATTAGCTTTAGATGACACAGATGTGCCCAAATGTCATCACCCAGAAGGTGCGTGCGTGTGTGTGTGTGTGTGTGGTGGGGTGCGTGTTATATCCTGAAACAGAGAAATTTTATTGGCTGTTTAGAAGTTTAACACACCTATGTTCTGAGATATCAAAAATTAAGAATGAACGAACTAACTAATGTTTCCAGAAACAGGCATTAGCATATACAATAACCAAACAACATATGTGTTACACTAATTTCCAGTGAGTCTAATGTTATTATGTATAAACATTAGCATATTAAATATTAATATATAATATAAACTATAATTTAACATAACAATGAAATGTAGTCCCAGCTTTGGTTATTTTTTTTATGATTTTAGTCTTTGATATGGTCTTAGTCAGTATTACAGATATTAATAGATATATTTTCACAGAATGTTCTTTACATTATGTAGGACCAATTTATGTAGAAAACTGTAAGTCACACTTTAGCTGAGTTTTCACAGACCGGGCCACATATTATAATTAGTCAATATAACATTTAAGGTATGTTTACAGTAATGTGAAGCATTTGAATGTAAAGTTTGGATTTATTAAGATTGTATATGTCTACGGTTGATGTTTTTCAGATGATGTGGAGGCTGTGTCCGTCAGGCAGTTCCTCAGACACATCACAGAGCTGTACGGCAATAACCAGCATGGCTTTTCTCAGGAGTTTGGTGTGAGTATCTTTGTAGTGAGAGCGTGTGAGAGCGCGTGT